>VKKT01016308.1:0-11551 GCA_008038995.1 Haliotis laevigata
TTTATTATTCTAAAAATAGACACACCAGATGTTCACACCATAGTTCTCACTATAGCCCTGAGACAAAGATTCACCATCTAAAAATAGACACACCAGGTGTCCAGGTGTCTCATTATAAATTCAAAATGGACGATTTAGTCCCCAAGTAACCTGGTTACAACATACTGTAAAAATCAAGTAAGTCCCCATGGTCCGTAGTATGGTGATCTACCTTCAGTTGTTGGCAATCTATAGCCTGTTTTTATATTGTATCGTCTTGTATAGTTAAAATGTTTTAAATTTAATTACTAGATTTTAAATTTCCATCTGTCATAAACTACTTGTTTTAGTGTGAGGCTTTTATAATTTACCTATAATTATTATAAATATATAACTTGATATTGTCACGATATGGATGAAATACTGCCGATGTGACTTAAAACTAACTCACTCACTATTTACCGTCTTATTGCTTACAGATGCAGATTGAATATCGTTTAAAAATGTATGGAATGATAAGAAAGGTCCTATTTGATACTGTGCTCTATTCAAATGTTTCGCCTTTGGACTTTTCATTGGAAGTAGATGATATGTAATACATTCTGTCTCCAACGATATGTATAATGAAGCCGTCTGTGGAGAATCCGTTATGCAGGCATTATATCTATAATTATTAAAAGTTCACAATTGTCACACTTGTCGTAGTTTGTAGTAGTCATTTCAGTGTTATTTGTCTGTACTCACAACACAATATCCTGGGGGCGTTCATTTGGAATAATACGGCACTTGCGTTGTATGTGCGAATTTGGTGCAAAATGGTCGGTGTAACCATAGTAAAGTTTACTGGTTTGATGAAATAGCGTGCCGATGGTGATGTTGTGATTGTACTGTTGATGAATGGTAGAAGTTGGAGAGATTGTACCACTGCAAGTAACGGCTGTATTGATAGCTGTGTTAGACACGTAATGGTTAGGACCATTTCGATGATCATGATGGCCGAAGTGATTGTCGTGGTTGATTTTGTGGTGCCATCTTTCCAGAGAAGGGATATGTTGAAAGTGATGTTTTTCTTCATGAAAGTTTTTGACCCCCGCCGTGATATTGCTGGAATATTGCAAGAAGCGGCATAAATCCGCCGTACTCACCCAGTCACTCATGATAGTTTTGGTTGCTGGTAATCCGGTAGAAACTGTGCGATGATCGCGTTTTGCTTGCTGATTTTGAAGCCGATTATGTAGGTTCTACAACTTTCTGCGATTATTATCGTTGAAGATGCAGGATAATGTTAAAACGATTTTCTCAACACGGGTGTCTAATGGCACTGTCCATCGTGATAATGCCATGTTGGTGGCATCATTTCAAAGGTAAATCAGATATGTCAACCTATATATTGATAACTTAGCTGGTGCTATCTCGAGGTGCTAGATTAGGAGGTGTGATTAATGTGACGTAACCTTTACCACAATCGAAAAATCTCAACGAAAAGCAGTTCGTTGAAAAGGAGACAAAGGTGGTTGCTTAAGGTTAATCGCTGAATTAAATTGATCTAGTCTGCCGAAGGTTAACTGTATCACATGCCTGAAACTGTAGGTTGTCTGATCCATTTGTAACGCTGACATATAGTATTGAGCGTGACAATACCCTTTCTATGATCACAAGAAATATATATCTCCATCAGTGCGTAATGATACACGTTGTTGATTCTCATTTAGTGTAGTAAAACCTATAAGGCCGACCGACAGAGTAATTGTCCTTTACCAAAGGGAAGCTGCCTTAGATAATGAGAATAATCTCGTGTTTATCAGGTCATATAACAGTGTTATAACACTGTTGGATGTGCAGTCCGATACCCCACACATGTACATTTACCAATATGTATAATAGAAAAACTGCATTGTTGCAATATCTTCTTTGAAAAAAATGCTGTGTAGTCTCACTGACTTAACTGCAAAATATTATATATGTTTTTTGTAGATGTGCTGAGAAAATATGTATCTCTCTAGTGTGTCTTAGAAATTGACAAAATTAATTATGCTTCAGAATATACAAAATAGTTGTTTCCCCCAATATTGTTGTTCAGTCTTTATTAATTCCCCCAACTGTAACTGTCATGTAAAGTGAGGAAATCGTATACACTTTCTGGACTTGGGTTTGAATATGCGGTGTCATGGATTCAGATAGGGATCTAAAAATTCCCCATTTTATCTCTTAAGATTTTTTCTCTGTTGTACCGTATATCTGAGATTGCTGTGAGATTGATCAATATTTCTTGGTGCCAGCAGATTGCATCTGTTCTGGCAGATCTTGTCAGTGATACTGCATCCTAATTTTCTCTTCTCATATTCCGCCCTTGAACTTTTCACTGACGGTAACTGCCGACTTGAAGAATATGCATAATAAATATCTAAGTTGTGTAAGAATAGTTTGTGTAGGAATAATCATAAAAACAAGGGAACATAAGGTAAAAGTCAAAACAGGGAATTACATGTGATATAATCTGGGTCACCGAAGCGTCAAATGTAGAAATGTCCGCCAAATGTCTACCATTAAACGTTTGGAAAGTTTCTCGGATTCCTCGAGCACTGTGAGCATGACCAAACAACGTTTCAGTAAGAGTTGTATGAAACTCTTTAAAACGAAAAAAGTGCTCGAAATACTGGCAGATAATTAAATTTGTCTGACGCTACCGAAATTGCAGCACCAAAACTGAAGACGCGTTTCTTTACTCGCTCAGGGGCGATATTTACATAGTGTTTCAGAAAGATCGATGTCTTACATCAGTTTTGAAGCGTTTATGACAGGCATGGAACTTCAAAGCGATAAAACGTCTACCTTGAAGCAAAATCAGACTGGATTTTACACAAATGACCTTTTGTAAAACCATGTGGTCTACTTAGCATCGGGCAGCACTGCAAAGACATGACACGGAAATGCCTCATATTCTTCAGGTAACGCAGTAGAAGCTACGTGAAATGGGATGTCCAGTCTGAATGGCAAGTTTCATGGAACTCAGATCCTTTCTCGTTCGTCACAGCAATAGAAGACTGAAGCGATGTCGCAGATCAGTGGATAATTAATGTAATCAAATTGCCTAGCGCTTTTTAAACTTTCAGGGATATAGCTGTGAAGTACGAGAATGATTTTATTTGTCAAGACGAGTTAACCGGTGTGATCTGAACACTCGTAATAGGGTCTACTGTGCCATGCTAGTGGGAAGCTGAAAATTGTATAAATTAAAGGTATTTAGAAGTTGGCGTAGTAATACAAAACAAATGTTAAGGATAACAACTTCTTTATTTGTTTGTTTCGGCGTTTCTGGGCTAGTTTTTGCCCCTCCTTGGATAATTCCACTAGCCCAGAAACGTCTTGACAAGTTGTTATCCGTAACATTTGTCTTGTATTATATATAAACTATCTTATAATTTAACATCAACGCGATATTAGTTCCAACATATTGAAAGTGCCAAAGTAAGTATGTATATGCTGCTACATTTATTCACATTCAGGTAAAATCGGGATGCTGCTAGAACAGCTTAGAATAATCTGTCATAGTACAGACGGGTATAAGACTATAGAACACACCTTTTGAAAGATGTGTTCCATGTGAATCGGTTATGATGTGGGATGGTGTCCCTGTGATAGAGCGAACCACGTTCAACATTGTGCAAGGAAGGGTTACTGGACAGAACTTTCACTCTTTGTCTTTGTCCTTAGCATTCCACAATAAGCCAGTTAGTCTTCAATTTTCGTCCACACGACATAGTGAATTCGTATTAACGGAAAATCGGTTATTTGGCGTTGAATCATGGGGAATTGATGACAGAGGTCATCCACGTATGTATCTATCTGGAAACAAATATAGCATTCCACAGATAATCATTCTAAGTAATCACAAATGTTGACTAGTATAAATATAGGCATATGGAGTGTAACCATAGCTCGTTTCTTTGGATGAAAAGCGTGATCGAAATAAAAATAGAGTTCATTCTTTATTTGTAGAAACAGTAAATTATTTATTCATTTTTTGCACTATCAAAAGAGGTCAAAACGCAAACGTACTTTGTGAAGAAGACATATCAGTTGAAATCACGTTGAATTACAACCCTAAGTATTTCTTGTCTCAGGACATATTTGGTTTAATTCAGTATATCGATTTCTGGCTGCTACATTTACAGCATAAGTATTTGTCCAGAAGCATCCAATATATCTCAGATGAAGCTGACGTTAAATGAATGAGTAGTGTCCGTAAGGAATTTACGTAAATATGACTAAGCTAAGTACGATACTTATACTGAGTTGTAGTGGTGAAAACAGGATGGTGTATGACGTACATAGAATCACATCTTTCAGAATATAATACAATATTACTCAAGCGTTCATCGGTTGGAACTCTCCAGTAAAAAAAAATAAAACTAGGCACAAACGATTAACCAGTTCGAAAGACACAGATTTCATATTATTAAATTTAATCTGTTTCTTAAAAACATAACGCATCACTGAAAAGAAATTCAAAAGGATGATGAAAATATGAAATGATTAAAAAGAAATCCTTGTAAAATTGATTTAACAATTAGTTCCAGGAAATGGAATATTCTCAGTGTGGCGTCTGTTTTGTATACACGTGGTTATTGCTTCTGAACAATCCCCGTGAAGATCCGGGTTAGAGACTTCAGCAGTCCATGCGTGTCGTAAGAGGCAACTACAGGATCGGGTGGTCAGGCTCGCTGACTTGGCTGACACATGTCATCGTATCCCAGATGCGCAACATACCTTAAAGTATGAAAAGGTATTATGGTCAATATATTGATTTTGTTTTTGTTTAACATAGGATGTAAACAACATTGCAAGGAATAGTTTGAGGGGTTTTAAAAAATGTCCTGTTTCGTCGCTCCAGACTGAGCCTCGGAATACAACACGACGCATCCAATATACGTCAATTTGACATGTTTATCATATTGCCACTGAAACGAATGACGAATGAACGTTGATCTTATAAGCAATAAACCGCCAGACACCAGGTGTGTTCACAACAGGGTGGCTGGTCAATTCTACTCGTGGGAAAAATAACAAAAGTTTATACCTGAAGTAAGTCGAGTAAAGTATAACATTTCAAGTGTTTAATGAGTCATCGCGGCTAGATTTAAACTGAATTTACAGACATTAGAAAAACAGTTTATTGACGCCTTTTGCATGTTCAATCAACACCGCTGATTGCGCTGGACAGGCACGGGGTTGCTGAACCACGAGAACTAACGGATGATATAAATGTCTTTAACGAACTGCTATTATCTTTAACAGAGTTGTTTAGAGTACAACTATTCAAGTACCGAGTCGGACAAGATAAACATGATATGCAGTTTTGTAGAATGTTGGAGAATACAGTAAACTATGGTTCTAGTGAACTCAATGGGGCACTCGTTATGACAATAGTTCGTTCCACGCATTTCGACAAAATATGCAGCAAGTGACCGCTACCAAAAATACAGTTCGTTTTAATTGTTGTTTACTGTATGTTCATTTTTCTTGAGACTACCAGCGGTGTCACTTGAATAAATAACTTAATTGTCAACCGTCACCAGAACCACGTATTTCTAAACACATGCATATGTGCTCAGCAGCACCGTACCGTGATTTTCGTTTGATCATAGGCATTTATTTGTCGCTTTTGTTTGACAAACTAGAACCAGAAGCAGTAGTTCTAAAACAATCACTCAGGTTCACTTATTTGTCGTGAAACGTGTTAGCTGCACGAATTTACTGACGTCATCAGGAGCAGAAAAAGTTGATAAATACTTACCTGGATGAATGATGCTTCTTACAAGAGTCTAACCATGAATTATGTATCAGAGGAAGACTTCACGTGCTCATTCCCCAACTGAAACTCAAGAGTTGACCGGGTATCACTCCAGTGTGAAACCAACAAATAATAAAGAAATGTGATGTAATTATCAGTTGTATTGTAAGATCACAAACCAATACATGGTGTCACTTTGGCAGTACAAAATATAATGTCAGTACAAACTCAGAAGCTCTAACACAAGAGAAGCGATTATAGCAATACAGACAATGATGGTGATATTCACCTCTCAGAAAGTAGTGATCCTACTTGTAGCTCTCGATATGATACATATGACATACATTGCTGGTCTGGTAACTTGAGATGTAAGGTGAGATGAAAAGCAATAACTACCTATAACCGTGTACACACAAATAATGATTTTAAGAAAGGTGAAACTTTATCAAGTGAAAAAAGATAGTCTTATAAAGGCAAGGAATTAGAGCGTCTGTCTTTTCATAGATATTTAGGTGTCACTTTTTCTAGATGTTTATCTCTCTTTAGACACTTTTCTAATGCTGCATTACAAGGGGAAAGGGCTTTATGTTCTCTCTTGGCAAATGTTTGCCAAAAGATTAAATATGACTTGTACTTTAAAATATTTGATATGAAAATAGTCCCTATCTGTATGGCGCAGAAGCTTGGGGAATGAACCTAAATGATGACATAGAAATAGCTTGCAATCGTTTTCTTGGAGTGAAGTCTTCCACAGCTACTGCTATTGCTGGAGGTCAATGCTGCTACCCTTTGTATAATTTATGTCTGCATATAAGAGAATAATAAGTTATTGGTTAAAATGATTATTTATGCCACACAATCGCTTGCCAAAGAGGTTTTATGATATGTCAATGCAGACAGCTAGTTTTGGAATTCCTACATATTCATGAACTGGTACATCAGAAAGGTAACAAAAAGTTACCCCACTACTTCTTCAAGGTGGCACAGAGCTGTACCTTAGCTATGTAATTATAATAAAAATTTGGTAGAAGTATAATTATTTTGATTTTGTACTTCTGTGTATAACAGAAACACAAATGCAAAATGAATACCTCCCTGGCCCCAGTTTGACCTACTTTTGGGTTACACTTTTGTTCATGGGTGCCAAATAGTTGTTGAAAGTGTTCCTGCGATTGGGATATTGCATGAAGCAAACAGGATTGTGGAGCAGACAGGATTACAAGTCTGATGTTTGCGTGGTTTCGTTTAGAATGAATCACGAAGATCACCTCAGTTTTCTGCAACATCATTGCGTGCTCTCTACTTCGTCTTCAACCAAAACATGTAGGGAATTGCGGATGAGGACACTTTGATTTTCAACTAACCCCTGCTAAATCCTAACGTTGTATCACACTTAACCTTCTTCAGCTAACTAGATAATCTAGTTATTCATGATTTAAGATAACAGATTGGTTTAACATATATAAGGAGCATTTTTATGCAAGCACAAATCAAGACAAAGTTTGCGAACATCCTTCATGGGCCTTTGAAGTGTATACAAATATCAGAATCATTGAGTACTTTCTGATGTTATATTGTCACTTTCGAAACATGTCCAAATGCACATTCGTTTTGAAGATACTTTACATGATAAGGTATGAGTGACTCTTGTTTCATACAACTTATTATGAAATATAACACTTTAAATTCCACACTTTAAAAGTCAAATTCACTGACGGTACATCAACTGGTAACCTTTGCATTTAACGTACAATTTTTGACGCGTAGAAACCTTGTCCGAACTTATGAATAAACTATATGTAATAAACAAACCCCATATATCAGAACTACCAGGCAAAATTGTTCCATCATTAATCAGTGACAAGCAGAACATCGAATAAACGAGGAATCAATTAGGTAATGTTGCAACCGCCGAACCGTTAATTGACAGAGGTACACGTAGGCCAGACAAGGCACTGTTTCACGTCACTGACAGTTAAACGGAGCCATTACCTACGTCATAGATATCCAACGTGCGTCCATATACAAGGCTCTGTGGTAGACCTATCACCTTCGCATGTCATCAGTCTGTATATTTCCTTATCGTCGCTTGTCAACGAGCAACCTCGGTCTAATCAGCTTCCGGTTTCAAGAAACGTGTCTACCTCCGAGCTCGGAACACACGATCGCGTGCGGGGTTACATTTTATTGGGTTTGGCAGGAAGAAGCCGAAATCTGAGAACAGAGAAATCTCCTTGGCAAGAAACGCCAAACGTGCGACACACACGAATTTCTCTTGTACAATGAAATCTCGTTAGTCTCGTATTCTGGTATGGTGTTTAGGATGAAAGGGACACAGCTGGGTACCTTCAATTGGAGATTTGTCAATACGCACTATTTCACTGGGAAGGATAACATCCGGAATAACGTTAAACCAGCTGGTTAGGTAACTTGAAAGCGAGAACATATTGTAAAAGTATAGAGAGAAAATAACATTGGATATAATTTTTGTCACTAAAGTGTCAAATTTGGAAATGTCACCATGAACATAACTACGGTAAATCAGTTAAAATGCTTCACGTAGCCTTGATTGTTGTAACCTCTCCGATTGTAGCTGATATGTTTAACACCCATGACTGGAGCTTCTGGCATATTGCGCGACATACATAGAAAGTTGATTAGTTGAAAACTGAACTGACATACGGTTTTTGGACAGATTTTTTTCACTCTGAATCAAATATGTAATGTGTTGAGTTCGGGTTGGGAAATCAACTGAAGGGACCTGGCTACTTCACTGATATTGTATAATATGAGATCATCGATACATCTGATAGTTAAGATCAAGGTTTTGGTCAAATTCACCGTTTTCATTTTGCAAATCCGACCACAGTTAAAACCATTAGAGATTTCAAACACAGAGTAAATAGCTGAAGTTTTGTTTTGATAAAAAATAACATTGTTGACGATCATACCTCGTGATCTAACATTGAGCGGCTTCGTGCAGTTGGAATGCCGTGTAATGGCACTGTACAAAACGTTGTTGTCAAACGTTTGGGGGGTTCATCGTAACACCACACAGTCGGTGTTGGGTTGCTACCGGGAGACAGGCAACAGGGACCGACAACCTCGTGCACGACCAAGTGTAACGTCAAGGCGACAAGATAATCATATCTGTCTGGTTCATCTGCGAAACTTCAGACAGCCTGCAGAGTCCCTGGCTTACGTCAGATTAGTGCTAGGACTGTGATGAATCAATTACCAGAGCTGACTATCCGACCACGACCTCCAGCTGTACGTCCACATCTGCTGCCATGTCATCGAACTGCACGGCTGGTGTGGACAAGACAACATCTGAGGTTCAGGTTACAGGACTGGAGGTGAGTACTCGTCATGGATGATTCCAGGTTCATCTTGACAGCGTCGATGACCGTCAGCGTGTTTATCGACGTCCAATGGAACGTTACGCAGACGCATGTGTTGCTTACACATGACAATGAACATCCTAACTTTGAACGTGTGGTCACAATTTTCATTGGACAACAGCTTGCCCTTTGCCTGTTCGTCAATTGAACGTTTGGGATGACTTTAAAATCAACCGGTGACGTTGGTCCAGCAAGCAAAACATCTCTTAAGCCTCCCTCAACCATCCTGTACCGTCCCGCAACCTGTGTCACTGCTAATGGTTTTCATACTAGACATTGACATGTGAACTGACAGTTGTCCCCACGCCCCTTTCAGTCTGAGTTTACAGAGAATATGTGTTGACACTGCCATCAAAAATTTATGAACATAAGATAACGACAGAATAATAACCTTAGAGGTCATATCTGCAGTACAGTCCTGTTGCTGGTTACGAAAAACATATTCTTAGTACATGTAATTACAATTTATTTTTTCGTACTTATTTTAATGTTTATATAGATGTCCTGTGTTTTCGGAATTTATTGGTAACTCGTGTTTCTGTGTAATGACTATAGGATACGTTTATATATAATCATATTTATATAATTTTCAGCAGTAGCTGTGCATTTACACCATATAGATTTTGATTCGGCAGATATTCGAGACTGATTATTATCTGGCGTTAACGTTGACCAGATCAACATAGCCTTTTGATAACGTGTCTCACTAATCGTGAATAAACACTAAGGGCAATTAGATTTATCCAGGCTATTTAAGGAAAGTCTAATATCTGACAACCCTACGAACCTTACTAACGAAATTACATTGAAGCTCTGGATAATTTGAATGGGTAATAAGTTGATTACAATCCTTCATCCCTCACTATCCATCATCCGTGTATAGCTCATCCATTCATTTCTCATCTACCATTCACCAATCACTCATCTGCCCATCGATTAGTCTGTATTTCGCCCATCCCTGACCGATGTTGCACTCATTCAGAGGTCACCCATCTATCACATGCATTAAGCTATCCCTCACCTATCTGGGTCCAACTGTCAGTCCATATATCATGCATATATTATGCATTTATGCATCATCCAACTATCTCTAATCTAGTTTTTGCCATTCGTGTGTTTCCTCTATATCCATCTTTCTATCATCACTAATCCATTTTTATTCGTCTACCATCCAAATATATGTAAGCACTAATCCATAATCCATTTGTCTACCATCCATCTACACCACGTATCAATTCGTCTGTCATACACCCATTCATCATCCAGAAAATCATCTATCATCTACCTTTCTTACATGTATCCATTCACGTATCCTGTTTTTCTGTAATCTACTCATTCGTCTAAATGTTTGCCTGTGTTTGTATATTTCACAATGCTTAATATCTGTAGCTTGTAAATCTCCCAGTATCCGACAAAGGGCCAGTTTCTTTCATCATTACTTGTATTTGTTTCTGGTAAGATTACCCATGATGCTCTTTCAGCTTTTCAAAAATAATCTAATCTGATTGGATAAGGCCGGAAATCCGTTTTGAGTTTCAATATCCGGATCGTATGATCGGATAACGTCTGGCTGAAGTATTAGGCTTGATTAAGAACGACAGCAAAGACAATAAACCTATCAGACAGATTAATGACCGACGTATGAAAGGCTCTTCTGACGGCGAGATAAGATTAGTACACATGGCAACGAAGCCTTCGTCAAAGTCCGTACCGAATGTTCCGTAATAACTACAGTAAAACTCTGTTAGTCAAAACACCCTGCTTTCCAGCGATTTCTATATATGTTTATCTATCACATATTTCGATTAAGTTCTCGACTTAGTCAGGGATAACGGGTTTGAAAATGTGTAAGGATCGGTGAGTTACCCCACCGACGTGGATCATCGCCCAGAGCGTCAGTTATATATTGTTTGTTATTTACATTCTCCAATGGGATAATGGTATCAACTGTTACTACGAGGATTTGGAAAGTCACTGGTCAGTGTATATTCCTGTTACAAAATACGTTACCAATTACTGAAAAAGTAGTATCTTGTGTGTGTATAGAATAAGGGCACTCAGGCGATCACAACACAAGAATGCGAGCTTTTGGCCGAATTTCGCGTCATCACACTTTTGGCAATTACAGCTGCTTCCAACTGTCGAAATCGCGAGAGGACGAGAACACGAAGATGTTCCTTATAGTATTCCATAGTAAAGCCGTTACTGTGACCTACATCTTCACGGAACACAAAAGCCCGCAAATGCTGGTGGAGAAGAACATGCACAGAAACATGTCACCTTTAATCAGCACATTTTGAACTGTGATGAATTATTTGTGAGATTCTATGAAATCATGTTACTGAGATACGAGGGTCAGTACGTTTCAGAAAAAGAC
>VKKT01016318.1:0-13223 GCA_008038995.1 Haliotis laevigata
CTGGAATATTGCTAAAAGCGGCGTAAGACCCAACTCACTCACTTACTGTATCCTAAGCCAGTATGAAGTGTTTCTGATTTTCCTCTTAAGATTTAGTACAGAATAGATACCTTTCAATATCTGTAAGATATTACGAATAATTGGTATGATAAATTGCAAGGCGAAATTGTGTATAGTATTGCGTTACGGATTTCTGTGATTTAGAAGTTGCGTAAATGTACGTATGTGTGTCCGTGCGTGTGTGCGTTAGGATTCTTGCAATTGTCTTGACCAATGAGGGACAGGATCAAGATAGTCTCAATGTGTACAGACACAGTGTGTCGAGCCGACCAGGTTTTATCACTTAATGCCGGGCAGAGAAATAACAAGTACCGTCTTTTCACGTCTTTGTTATGACTCGGTCGGGACACCACCAACCTTAGGTCCAATCCACTTGACCGAGACGGATGTCCTGTATGACGACTACATTCCATAACATAAATTATGAATGTCATACTTATTGGGGTTTAAGTTCTGTAATGTCATACATCTGTGCATTCCATGTAACCAAGCAGATCGATGATATCTGGGTGAACGGTTAATTGTTATGTTATCATAGCCGCCATGTAGCTGGAATCAATTAAACAACAAATGTCATCGTACATCTATGTAACCTAACATATCGGCGATATCTGGGTGAATGCGTAAAAACTTATACCAAACGTCAGCTGGTGTATGATCAAGTAGAGCGTTGTCAGCGTGTAGAAGGACTGAATGATTTCGACTCGTACACAACAAGTGTATATCCCAGTTGTGTACACGAATAACACCGACCTTTACGGGTCCTTTACAACGACTATGGGTTTTACTCCCGAAAATGATACCATGCCCAGCTTTAGATCAGCAAAGGATGTAAAGGAAAGAACAAAATATTTATATTTGGTTATTATGGTTAAATATGGTGAATATGATGAATTCGAGTTGAAAACATTGGGCAGAGACGTACATGCGTGTGTGTTTGAAAGTGAAGCATAATGTAAATACAAACACATGAAGGTAACAAATAAAGTTTTGAATGCGTCTTCGTTGGTGTGGATATGTGTGTGTGTGTTTGTGTGTGTGTGTGCGCATGTGTGCGCGTTCCTATGTATGTATAAAAGCGCCCTCAGCCTTAAGTAATGTCATAGATAAATATAGTAAGTGGAACAGTCTTGTCTCTTACGAGGGAGTGAGAGAGAGAGAAAGAAAGAGAAAGGGAGAGAGAGAGAAAGGGAGAGAGAGAGAAGGAGAGAGTATGCATGAGAGACAGGGAGAGAGAGGGAGGTGAGAGAGAGAGAAAGAGAGAAAGAGAAAGGGAGAGAGTATGCGTGAGAGACAGGGAGAGAGAGGGGAGAGAGAGGGAAAGAGAGGGAGAGAGAGAGAAAGGAGAGAGACAGCGAGAGAGCGGGAGGGAGAGAGAGAGGGGAGAGAGACAGAAGGAGAGAGATAGATAGAGAGAGAGAGAGAAAGAAAGAGAGAGAGACGCCTAAACATTCTCATATTTATTTAAGAAAGATTCTGAATCAACACTTACCTCTAGGTACCCAGACTACATACACAGTATATACAGTATATATAGTATAAGGTTCCTTGCCTTCAATCATATAACGTATGGCAAATTGAGCATACCTCCACCAGGATCACGTGGCCGGCAGTGTCAAAACCAGCCGGTGACTTGCGTCCAGCTGGCTTTGTGAGTGCGAGGCGATCTTTATATCTCCGCTGTGAGTTTCACGACTTCAATACTCCTGGAGCTGGGGTGTTATCATTTTCTGACCCGGAAAACTGGAACGTCAGGGTCGACCTGGAACACGTGGCCGTGACGCTGCTGTTTTCACGCATTCATTTTGGTGGTGACAAGTCGTAAAATCAATCTTAATTGTATGGACAAAAACTGATATTTCTACTGTTCTCGTATCTGTTGATTTTTCCGTGTTGTTTTTATTTGAGGGAATGGAAATGTTGGTTTAATGAACATGGTGTTTGTGTGGCGTGTGTATGTTTTGTGCGAGAGAGAGAGAGATTTTGTGTGTGTGTGTGTGTGTGTGTGTGCGTGCGCGCGCGCGCGCGTGTGTGTGTGTGTGTGTGTGTGTGTGTGTGTGTGTGTGTATGAGGGTATGTCTGCATGTGAGCCGGGGGATCTGGGGAGGATCTTAACATCGAGAGTGTCTTTAGGTTTGCTACTGTTGAGTATGTTCGGATGGGTTTATAGCTTTGATAGCTGCGTAATTGTGCGTGCGCGTGTGCGTATGATTCTTGCAATTGTCCGTACTAATGCAGGACGGGATCAAGATACCATATCGATGACAATGACGTGTCGTACATCTGCTGACAGAATAAAGTTTTATCTGTTATTGCATTAAAAACTCCTAGTTGATACTGATGATAGGTAAGGTCTAGACAACACGACCACAGCGAGTGTTAAACTAAACCATACATACACGCATGCCGCACGCTGTTGATAAGAGACATACATTGACATCAGCACTTCGAGGACTAGTAGGCCAACATACAGTCTGAGGTCACAATGATACCCATTGTCCGTATGGCATTAGAACGAGATTTTCAAGGGCCGAGGAAGTTTCCGAATGCTAAAATGAGCATTAGATGTACTTGTATGATACACAAAAGGAATGGATCATTAATAACATCATAGTTAATGCTATATAGAGATATCATTATGCTATATTTGTGAATGGTTTGAAATAGCATAACATACACAAACCAAACAGACAAGAATTTTTTTTTTCAAATGTACTTTTAACAGATTTTAGTATGTCGCAGTAATTTAGATCTAAAAGTTGTGATGCTATCAAATGAACCTGCCATGAATGGCACTTCCAGAGTTAACTATTTAATCACAATGTGAATCACGTAAATATTGCATTAGCGTGTGTGCTTACGAAACGAGTACAAACAGACGTGTTTTATGTCGGTGGATCCACTAACAGGCTGGTTACCGTTATCCCTCCCCGTCCCCACCTGGCACACACACATTCATTGAGGACGTGCAATACTGCATCTTTACATCCTTATACTCCGGCTCACCTCTATCAGCCGTATATACGTGCTCTGTATCTGGTGGGTGAGCGAGTGTAGTTTTACACCACATTCAGCAATATTCCAGCTATATCGCGGTGGTCTGTAAATAATGTACTCTGGACCAGATAATCCAGTGATCAACATGATCATCGATCTACCCAATTGGGAGACGATGTGTATTTGGTGAGAAGCGCAGTGACTTAACATGGTATGGAAGCTTAGGTAGATCATTGGCTGTTTCTGTTTAACACACGATTGTGTCTTTTACACCAAAACGAATTTGTCTTTGATCGGAATTACGCGCAAATGCAGGAAATAGTTTGTTTGTGATATGTTAATGAAAGTGCTTCTGCTCATGATTTCAATCATTGGAGTACGCCTCAATAGCTTCAGACTTCAGCACCAGTCTTGTTCATCGCCATTTTAGATAACACATCTTCCATCCAACGATCTCTGTCGAGATCTTCTTCAGTTTATGGTTAAAACGTTGCGGAATGATTAATACCAACCCAGTTTATAATGATTCTATTCATTTAATCATTATTTATGCCAAACATTCAACTGTATTATGCATAACACAGAATTACGATCATGCGACCTTATGTTTGTGTGTAACATGCGTAATAGGTGTGTCGCCAGACTGTTTGGTACATGCAAGTCATGCATGCTGCAACCGCTGGGCTTTCAAACATTAATTAACGTAATTAGAACCCGGAAATCGTGTTCATTTTGCACTGTGACACTCTGACAGCTTATCTATTCTAATATTGCCTAGACCATCTCGATTCATGGATGTGTCACGGAAGTGTATGACGTGATGCATTGTATCAAGACGTGACATCCTCCAAGAAAGTGGTCACGTAAAATATGTTACCGTTTTTAATGATTTAGAAAAGGCAGGCAACAAACGTGTGTACATATACATTATCTTAAAACATACATTTTAATGGAAACTTTAAATAATTTGAAGTCCACACGAATGTGACCACGTACATTTTAGCATTTGTACCGGATTATTTGAAACACGAATGCTACAGGAATCCCATGAATGTCACATGCAATCATAAAACATGGCTATCACTTCTAAGGTTAAATACAACGACTCTAGGAACACTTAATACTACTACATGTGATAAATGAGCATTGTTTCAGAGGCATTGTAACAGTTTTAAATTACAGCACCCATCAATGAAATCCAAATGACGAAATATCCACAGAGAAGCAGATAGCAAACACTTACCCCATCCGTACCCCATCAGCATTTCTCAATGTGCATTATTTCCTCCTTCAGTGAGTCCGTATTATTATGTACATTTATATATAACAAACAACTAACAATGTCACAATCTATCTGGCAGCTGTCTTCATTCAGACCAATTAGCGTCAGCCAACTGCATAATAAAACCATAAAATTCTGGCAACATCTCTCGGTTAAATGTTCCTCGAAAACAAATAAGTCCTTGCAATTCAGACACATGTTAGGTGTCGACCTGTTTACACATTTGAAGCAATGTGTGTTGTACTGGAACATTAAAACTATGACCGTTCGTGTTATAAATTAATTTAACAAGCCATCAACCTTGTGGTATCAGTGTGATGAACACATTAGTATGAAATACAGTACAATCACTGACCTCTATGGTGAAAATTCCAACACAAAATTGTATTGGCACCTGTTGGTTAACATCAGCCAGTCTGCAGATAAAGCACCGTGAAGACCGTCAGTACAAACTATGTTTAAGCCACGACTGAAAATATGACAGGTCATTATCTACCGAAAACGTAAATCCGTGGACACGAGAAGTAGTCCGAACGTGATGTAAGCTTCTGGTAAGTTCTTATTTGTGATTACTTCACAATCCGGCTTAGGATTCGTGTTTCCAGATGCAGGTTTTTTCTGGACACGGTGAATATCCATTCTTCTCTCACCCTCGTTACATATTTATGAGTTATGGCTTTGACCTTATAAGCTGTTTCGGGTGACGGAAGGTAATTTATTACCATCAAATGTTACAGTGACATTGTACATTCATTGTACTTTAAACTTGGGTTAAAACGAACTCAACGGAAACCTTTAGTTCGTTAAAACTGTCGGTTCATAGTGCAAGCCCACCGATATACTAATAACGCAGTTAGTGGATACTTCTGTGACGTCTTATGCTGACCATTCCTTTCCATTATATGACCATTCCTTACTTTATATCCACAATATGTAACTCAAGGCACGTAAACAAGTATCTATAGGCGTCCTTCGGTATGAGTGAGCGAGTGTGTGACTTTAGCTATTTGCCCCACTCAGCAATATTCCAGCGATATGGCGTCGGTCTGTAAATAATCTAGTCTGGACCAGACAATCCAGTGATCAACAACATGGGCATCGTCTTTCGGTATGAACTAACCCGAGGATGGCCTGCCGATAAGTACACCCGATAAGTGTCAATCGATCTTGTTTTCTCAATCTCCTGCGAGAGATCAAGTAAAACACATCAAGTAAATCTATTAACTCCTTTTGGATTAACGCACTTAGGAAATCGATGCACCAAATTTACGCTCTCCCGACTAATGCCAGACCTGTTGATGCCCAAAACTAATGACCAGGATATTATCTGTAGTATTTCAACCATGTAACGTCCGCTTGTCATGAAAGGAAATCCCGAAATAGGATAGGTCGAGATCAGATTTGGAAGTGACACATCTAGAAACACAATCATGCGAAGTTGGATTGTAACCTTAATATTAGTTCAGAGACACTGGAAAGTTTTCATGCGGGACTTCAGTCGACAGGGCTAGACTTGCCTTCCTTCAGTTTTTATATACGCTAAATATTGTTGGTATATGGATTTTGGAAAGCTCGTTGTCGCTACTCTAGTCATTCTTGTGTGTGTCTTGTTGTTGACCTCCTCTTGGTGATAGCAATAAGTATCCAACATGTACTTTAACGTTGTATTCTTCTTCAAGGGGCAACAAGGTCTCAACAACAGCTGACGAAATACATACTCTGTCTTGCGAAATAGACTGACGGTAAAAAGGTAACAGTGGTTTATATAAAAAATTTAAAATATGTTTGTCTTGAAATTTAAAACAAATATATATTTTAAAAATGTTCATAAAGTCGTCTCCTAGACTCGATTTGAATCAGGACAGCAAACAAGCTCTCAGGTGCTGATAAATGTCACTGGAACAGATACGACCTGTTTTAACATGCGTGAAAGCTCTTCCAGCACTGTTAAAATGACTAAAATTACAAGTGAAAACCAATGTGTTTTCGCAGACAGATAAAAATTCATACAAATGTACTTATGCAACCCTAACGCCCCATTCAGGTTCCCATATCATTCTGTCAAATCACCCAGTAAATGGCCTGGCGGACCCGTGTGCGAAATACGCGTTATGTCGGAAAGCCAAATCGTCATCATAATCAACATCACCTTCATCGTCGTCGTCATCACCATCGTCGTCGTCGTCATCACCATCATCATCACTACCATCGTCGTTGTCATCATCGTCATCAACATTAGCAGCAGAAAAAATATATTACTAAATATTCAAAATAAATAAATGAATAAAATATAAAAAACAAAACAAAAAAACATCAGCAGCAGCATCGTCATTGTCGTCGTCGTCTTCTTCGTCGTAGACAACATTTGTCACCATAAACTAACGTGCCTGTCTACTCACAACTGTTCACAGTACTTTTTTTTACAAATAAATAAATGCTTCTCTTAATGTGTCCATTGATGATTAATTTGTCTTACACTCTGAAATGCCACAATAAAGACTCGTGATAATTCATCCACTAGAGTGAAGCCTTTTCAATACACAAAATACCGAATGTGTGTGTGTGTGTTTGTTTGTCCCTGACCCACTTCGCCCGGACTGTCAGTTGCTGTTAGTTGCATCCATAGCTTCAAAATCAACTTATACGTCGGAAATGTATAAACAAATATGTACACATGTATAGTATTATATACCTAAATGCCAAAGTTTAATATCAAGGTCCATCGTAGATAAAACAAACACGTTGGTGCAAATGGAGCCATTACCATGTATGCTCAGGATACAAGTGTTTGCCCTGTGTTCAGTACGAGTGGGCCGGGCTTTAAACGTCATCCAAAACCTACCAGATGTGACATGTTATCTGTTGACATTGATAGACCAATAGTATATCTACCTGAATACCACACTAACACATGACTGTTCATCGTTTTTAAACGACATTTTCCTTTACAAGGTTAGGATGTCATTTGTGGGATGACTCCACGCCCTGTTACAAATACATCACATGTAAAGATAAGATAGTTGGCCATGCAAAGTAAAGCTCTTCTCCCTATATATCCCCAACATAGCCTCAATCAAAATGTTTAATCTCTGTTCGGCCCGACTTGACCCGCTCTGTTAAAACTACTTATACGTCATCAATGTATCCTAAATTGTGTTTACTCCCATATATCTGACTATATATCAGTTTACATAGTCTCAAAGACAAGAATTTTAGAGCCAGGTTGCTGAAGGTGAGACTCTCTTCCCACATTCCGAACATAGTCTCTATATCACAATCGGTCCGATTTGGCCCGGGCTGTCAAGAACAACGTCATAGATGTATCTTGAGCCTATATTTATAGCATAGCATTATATCTACCTTATTAGTACTCTATACAGTCTCTAAGTCAGGTATTTCAAGCAAACACGTTGCTCAAGGTGAATGAGACATGTCAGGTATATACCGTGATGGTATGACGTGATATAGTAGAGTGATATGATTTGAGCATACAAATACCACAAAGAGCATAATACTGAGAGGTCCAACTCAGGATTTTGAGATGATTGTTGAAGGAAAATCAAGTTCCATGGATAGTCAACATCTTTATTGCAATGAGTGCGACGTATCGGTGCAGGTACTAAGAGTGTTATGCGCTCTATGAATAACACTGTTAGTACCTACACCGAAACTCATTACAATAAAGAAGTTGACTGTCCATAGAATTTGGTTTTCCTTCATCTTTACATCTTCTAAAATGCCTCTCAAAATAGTTATGATTGTTGTTACCGTGTGGACTTCGTCAAACAGAGGCTGCTTGAAGATGCCGTGGAGGTAAACTGCAACCGTCTCACCTAAATCTGTTTTCCTAGTATGTACAATTGGATGCACGCACATCAGTTTTTTACAAACGCATCGGAAAGAGTATCCTCAGGTACGAATGATACATATTACTATATGGGAAAGGGTTTCACAGAACAACACTCCAATACTACCTAATGTTAGAAACTGTTCATATTGTGTGCCTGTCATACGTACCTTTTCAATGATACGTTCGATGAATATCGGTTTGATAATAGCCATGAAACAGTACAGAAATCACATCAAGATAAGCCTAGGTACAGGAGTATATTTTCAAATATGTGAAACGTACAATATGTGAAAGCTTAGTGCAGCTGGTAACACAGTCCATGTATTCTGATAAGAACTGTACCAAATGGTATATATGTACGAACTTGTCTTGTGGCTTAGGGATCTTGCAGTAATAAGATTTTGGGGGCAGTAATCCTTCCGTCACCATTCTGGCCTGGATTGGTAAATATCCTTGTCAGCTTGCTGACGGGGTTAACCTTTTATGTCATATGGACAACACGCCAGACCTCTGATCAGAAGGTCCGTGGTTCGAATCCCAGCATGCAATTCGGATATTTTATGGCCGCTACATATAGTTACGTTGAAACGTGGTATCCAAGTGGGTGTAATGCTAATCTGTAAATGTAAATACATTTCAGGAAACCACTAGGTTTTAACTTGCTTTTAACAGCCTGGGCCAGGTCGGACCGAACATTAATAAAGAGTATGTTGAGTAAATGTGAAAAAGGGCTTCACTTCGATCAACCGTTTTGCTTTAAATGCCTCAGACTTTGTGACTATAAAGTGGCGTTTATGCACATATAATTTAAAGGAGTTTTTAGCTGTTTTTTAACGGCTCGGGACAGGACCGAACAATTATGACGGAGATAATGCTGAGAGTGTGGGGACTTTTACCAGTAGGCGTGCTCTAAATACCACGAACAGTGACCTTCTACTGTGATGTTTGCTTGGAAATAGGTGGAAAAGCTCTCTCCCGGCAAACGGAAATGTGTAAAGATACAGTCTTTGAAGACTTAGAAGTGTTACACATAAAAGGAAGCATTTATGGATGCCAAATTCTTCATTTGAGGAACACGACGTTTCGGAGTATATTCTTTCTCTTTCATCTGGTGAATGAAAACAACAAAACTGGGAAACAGACAGCTTTAAAAGTACATGTGAAATAACAACAGTGATAAGATATTCAAGATTTGAGTATTCGTACGTTTCAAATCCTGTTTCGTAAAATGATTCCTCTTTTACACGTAACCTTGCACAGCCAAGTTCACAGGCCGGAGGTTTAAGTGATTAAGTCTCGTGAACGTTATTATGCTGCCTATTGTGGATTGTTTATTATTGTCATGTGTGAATGTTGCATTACTGAATTGTAGGCATGGTTGTCAGTATTGGAGTAATTTGCCAGTAACATCTTTGCCCGGCCTGGTACGGCCCGGGTTTTAGACAATCCCGTTGTTCATTTCTTTTTGTCCTCACAGGGTGGTTTAGATGATCCGAAATATGCATCAATGTCCTCTAATTACGTCCGCTGAATGATAATACTGGTAAGCAGAAGGGGAATTCTCCCGACTGTAATATTTATTCCCTGGCGATGATGATGATGCTTTGGAGATTTAACGTGCGCTTTCCGACATAATACGCATTTTGCACACGGGCCCGCCAGGCGGTTTGATTCACCGGCAGTTCATAGTGGTTAAAGTAGTGTGCACCGGTTCGCATGGTGTAACATTTTACTTCCTTTGGAATGAATGCAACACCACGTGACCAGATCATCCAATCAGAATGCTTGAATTACAAGGACCGCAACAAAAATTGTAAAAATTATTATTCTAACGTTGTCTGAGGTATTACGGTATGCCAATATAATGACATCTGCATTGGTTTGAGAGAAATAGAGTGGTGTGTGTTACGCATAATACTCAAATCGGATTTGTGAACTTTGTAAAGTGTACATGCATACATTTTGAGATATGTTGTTCATCGCCTGTTTGCACCATAAAATATGAGTAAGTGAGTGAGTTGGGTTTTACGCCGCTTTTAGCAATATTCCAGMAATATCASGGCRGGGGATACGAGAMATGGGCTYCGTACATTGTACCCGTGTSGGGAATCGARCCCGAGCCTTCGGCGTGACGAGCGAACGCTTTAACCACTAGGCTACCCCACCGCCCCCATAAAACATGAATGTTATCCAACATGTTGCCCATAAATCAACTACTGTGTGTCTAATTGTTAGATCTCAAGAGTTTAACATACAGCAAAAGTAATGTGATTATAAGTGACCTTCGGTATGTGAATCTATTTGAAGAAAAGCTTTGAGATAACAGCGAACAAAGTCAGGTTGTGTTTTAAGAAGAAGTTGAGATAAATGTCTGTCGCCATCAGGGGTGCATGGGTAAATCACATGTGGTGACCTTAGATAAAGAAACAGGGCATCTTACGAAAACATTCCATTATACAACTGCAACTGTGTTGCTATATTCTGCTGAAGTGAGACCGGCTCCCAGTCAGGGAATGTGAACCCAGTCGAGTAATGTGATATCGTGATGTTTATTCAGTACAGTTTGAACTGGTTTTAATGTTACTGTTCAAGACACTATCAAGTTACATTATTTGCAGTTGAATTTGACGCTCTTCTGTACCACTCCGTGGATCGTTAGTTGTACTAGGTCAAGAGACCTGTTTCTTTGTCATCAGTGTGTATCTGTTCAAAAAAAAGCTCACCCAAACGTTTCTCAGTATATAATTCCGATATCCTACCTGCCTTGTTGTTCGAGAGTATTCCCGGACAGAGCAGTGAGTGAGTAAGTGAGTTGGGTGTAACGCCCTTTTTAGCAATATTCCAGTAATGTCACGGCGGGGGACACCGGAAATGGGCTTCTCACATTGTACCCATATGGGGAATCGAACCCGGGCCTTCAGCGTGACGAGCGAACGCTTTAACCACTAGGCTACCCCCCCGTGTTTCACCTCAACCCGCCTCGCCGCCCCTCCCCTCCCCTCACCTGTCCTCACCTTTCAACATGTGCCATAGATACATAATCTTTCTTCTTGGCTGACTTGAGAGGATAAATGTTTATAATGATATTGATGCCCTTTTATCGAACAAGGATTTAGCATAAAGTGTATACAACTTTCATCATAGTCTGTTTCACAGTCCCTTGTTTTTTCCCCTTACAGCCTAGCCCTCCCTGCAATGCGAAAGCCCTGAATGAAAGCAAGTCTAGATTTCCTCAGGTTCTGACTCTCTGGTCTTCCTGGAACTCCTTTTAAATTTAAATGGGATTATTTATTACAATGAAAATTATATATATTCAGACACTTAGCATTAGCCTACTCTTATCAATGTGACAGCGGGCCACGGGTATCTGAGACGTTCAAATCTGGTTTCTCTGATCATGTGTCAATGTTTGTCATTCCGAAGTCGTCCTCGTGGATTTCAGCAAAGAAGTAAGCATACACCACCTTCTTAGTATCGTGGCTTAGTATCGTGGGAGTCATACACATAAGGCTATGTGAAATCTTTTTGTGGTACGTATAAAATTTGGTTTTATCCGGTAAAAAATCCGATAATTTACATTCAATCTTCTCATGCGGGGATGTCCGGATTTTAACGGAATCGTTTTATTTACGTGCCCTCACTATGCGTCGCTGATAAGGGGAATTAAAGGTTTGCCTACTGGGTATAATGTGAAGCACACAATAGTAGTCTTTTGAAAGGAGAGATGGTGCACCCATGTGCGTATTTACAGATGCACAATTATATAGAAATTTCAAAGAGTGCACTACATTGCAAAACGTGATATATCGTCGTGTTTGAAAGATATAAATAGCGAAGAAGGGTTTAAAGTCGACACAAGATTGTCAGTGGTTTCTTATAGTCAGTGTGAAGGGATGTTGAGACAAGCATGCCCGATGTGATGCGTCCGGGTGTTGACATTTAGCTCACGTTATGTTCACGCGTACTTTATCCCCGTAATAACGCAAAGATATAGAGGAATGTCGTTGATAGGTGACAAGAAACGTTTGTAAAAGGTAAATATCACAGATCTTTGATGAACCCGTTCCCATTTCATATCAAAAGTAAGGGAAAAGAGGAATTCACGTTCACAATTTTTTATGTGTACATGTATTTTGCAAATCTGTCTGTCCATTATACTGCAACTGATGTAGCACTTGCACACACTGCTCTTTGAAGAACGGTATCTTGACGTTCCATACACCAAATCAGAAGCAATGGTTTAATATGCAATTTTCGTATCCTGCATGTATCCACTTGATGATTGTGTGTAAGACGTATTTTTAACGTGCATCCTTCCCGTAATTAAAACCATGTTTTTAAATATTTTGTATTGTGGCTTGTGCTGAACGTGGCCTTAGATAGTTTCAAAAGGCTGACATTTTGTATGGATTCGGGTTGGCCTGCGTTGCTTAGAATTCTTAGAGAGTCAGGTGGTTAAGCTAGAAATTGTTTTGGTTGTTATTGATGCTGTAAGACCGGACCAATTTATGTGCATGTAATAGCTAAATGGGTTGAATTCATTTTATACCAATACATACACCGTTACAATAGAAAACAATGGGATAATATTTCCTTCAATAACGGTAGTAAAATGGGGCGTCAAATGGCATCCCAACGAGGTTCGTCTTTTTAGGCATTTGGTAAAGGAGTCCAACTTCAGACTTCACGTGGTTCAAATCCCATCACAGAAAGTATATTCCGCTACGGTAACATCACATGAATAGAAAATGTTGCATACGTAAAATACAGAATCAGTTGAATTCGTCATCGCGTTTTTAATATTAAATAGCTATTTTATAATTACCTCATGACATCCCAATTTCATAACAAACATTTTTTCCGGTGAAAACAAACATCAACACAGACTATTCATACTGATAGGTGTGAGACGGTGAGAGAGCAGTAGATTGTATCATGTTTGTAACAGATGTTTGTAATCCGAGTAAATTACAACTAGAGGGAGATAACGCATATCTGTTCGATCCTTTAAATGTTTAAGCCACTCCCCCCCCC
>VKKT01016332.1:3484-17080 GCA_008038995.1 Haliotis laevigata
AACCAAGTCAGCGAGCCTGACCACCCGATCCCGTTAGTCGCCTCTTACGACAAGCATGGTTATTAAACACGTTGTGTGAAGATCACATTTTCACCCTGGAATCTCAGCCAGTTCAAGTGGGGTGAATATTACCATCATTATCATTATTGCTATTATCATTGTTTGTTTGTTTTATATTGTCGTTGTATTTGTACTGCTATTAAATGTGTTTTGCCTCTCTATTGCCAACTGTCATTGCAGTTCGTCTGTAGTGATTTTTTATTAGACCACGTGTCTGTGTTGCTTGTTTTATGTACAGATTTCTAGATTAACTTCGTAATTCCATTTCGAAAATAACAACTGTATGGTCACACAAATGACCCACTCACCACATCTCAGACGCAGATTGCATGGTTTCATATTCACGTGTGACACCTTGCACACCAATAATCAGATGGAGCCAACATATAATTACAGATGTGACACACTGCTTACATAAATCCCTTGCTGGATGTTCATATGTCATTACCGCAACGGGATGTATTGACAGACTCTCGGGATGCACGGAATGTTCGACCGAGCGCTGGGAAAAGGCTGCTTTTTTTGTCTGTTGATTTATTGTTGTGAACTGTACGTCCAGGGTATCGTTCCTCAAAGCGATATTAGCGCAAAGATGATCGTACTTTAGCATAGACTTACGACAGTCGTAGCGCTACGATCGCAACGTGGAACGGGTCCATGGCCAGTAAGTCTTTCCATCAGATCCACGTATATGTGGGCGTCGTGCTGTGTTAACTCCATAATTAACTGATGTGTGATCCTTGTCTTTGCGTGAACTTAGAAGATTTGGTTTTGTTTTGTCGTTGTTATTTAACCCCCACACTCAGCAATATTCCAGCTATATGGGAGCGATCTGCAAATAATCTAGTCTGGACCTGACAATCCAGTGATCAGCATCACGGGCATCGATCAGCGCATTTGGGATACGATAACATATGCCAGCTAAGTCAACAAGCCTGATCTACCGATCCCGTTAGTTGCCTCTTACAAGCATGGGTTGCTGGAGTCCAGTTCTAGCCCGGATCTTCACGGGTTTAAATTTGGAAGGTGTTCTGCAAGAAAGGGCCACTGCTTTCATGCCCAGTGAAATTGCTTTATGCTACTCTTAGTAATATTCCACTTTAATATTCCACTTTAACCACTATGGTCCCAACCGCACATGCGTCATTAAGATTATGCCTTTAGTGCTTGTACGTTTTATGCATACATCTAGTGATTGCTCGAATTGCATATATATTGCCAAATTATAAACCACTGCGAGAACGAACATCACACAGGGCAGTAAGCTGAGATAAACAAGCCGTTTTTCCATCTCCATGGCTATTTGGATCGACCAAAGTAAGCCCATAACATATATGTGAGTTTAGGTTTCTGCAATTATGAACACTAAAAAGCAATGAGTGAGTAAATGAGTTAAAATTTAAAGTCACATAGGCAGTATTTCAGTCATATCGTGACTATGAAAGTTGTAAATTTACAAACGTATACATGAAATAAACACAAACTTATATACTTACCTCTCTGCGAAGGACAGTAAAATAACTAGTCTATCACAGATTTGTACTTAAAACTAGCATATAACATTATAAACACTATTTCTAAGTTAATGGTACAATATATAAATGGGCTGTATACTGCCAACAACTGAGGTAGATCACCATACTAAGGACCTAGAAAGCAATGACATTCTGCGGGCAATGATATATTTATATAAGTAATTGTCAAATGGAAATCCCTGCTGTGTGTAGTTATCATGAAATGAACTCTGTGCAGAACTTGTGATTGTGTGATCTACCTATTTGTGTAGTAGTTACTATAGTCGTTCTGTTGGCTACTGGTGTAGACTTATTCGACTGGATAGGTCAAGGTATCCAAGGGCTGCTTATGAAATGATGAAACAGTTCGATGAACAGGATAAAAAATGTTGGGTTTCTCATATTCGAATATCTGGTGGCTTTTCGTATATATGGATCGCTGAAGATTGCAGTAGTACTAATGTTTTCATGAATTTGTTTTCACAAAGATGTTGGGACATACAATTTCAAAACTGGCACTGTAAGATCTCAGGGTCATCATTTCTAAAACATTTTAGTAGTTTTTAAATCTGTTTTGGGTGTTGAAAAGTATATTCTTGAATTGTTTCCCGAAAAGGACCTCCGGATTGTATATTGTAAATTTAGTTGTGCATCTCATAAATTGAAAGTTCGGTTAGATAGATTTAAATGTTATGATAACCCAAATGCATTGTTATGTGCTAAATGTCTCCTGGGCTGTATTGAATTTCTCTTTTATTTATTTGTTTTTACCTGAATGTTATTATAATAATCCATCTGCTCCAAAAAAGTACCAATTGCTAGCATCCACAAATACAAAACTCATCAAATCTTTGTCGTTGTATTTAGAAATAAATTTGCCAGTTGATATTATTTTGAATGATAAATGCGCACTGTGTGCAGTTTTTCTATATTCGCAATATGGGTTACGTGGTCCCAAATGCAAACGTGTCACTTGTCACTTGTCACATTGCAGAACTTGCAAAACCTAGAAGACTACAAACAAATAAGAGAAAGCTTTAGATTAGATACGTTCTGGCAATGGTAACAAATTTATCTTATCAATTGTTGACTTGAGAATCTGTGTACGTAGCTTTATGACAAAGTTATTAACATGCGCCCAGAGAGTAACAAAGATTTACTGAAAGAGAGGTGACATGTTGGGTGGTGAATATCTATTCCACTTTAAAGACTGTACGTGCGTTTATGAAAAATGTAACTTTGTTTCATATAAAGTTTTAGTACAATGTATTCTCAAAATGTCCAATACATCGTTTAATAGGCTTGCAGGAAGACATCTCAACTTCAGGGTTGTGATTTACAAGCGCCATTTGGATTTTCAGGCCCGACGCACACGTCAGATGTTTTACTGTCAACAGCAAATAATGATTGTTAAGCTGTCAGAACTTTCAAGGACTTTTTTGAACCGCAAACTTCATTTACACAATTCAAGGTCTTGTAAAAAAATCTGCGTCTAGACCCATTCTGTATGCTCCTAAGAGAAATGGCGCAAAACGAAGTTGCTAGATATTCTAATTGTCATCGTATAACAATAGCATCCATTTTGAGAGGTTATCAATAACTTTTCATGGACCGTCGTGTTAATGTCATGTCAATAAGACAACCCTGTTTGGCTGTTGCAATTGCAGTTAACTAATACCTAAAGTGTCTTATGCATTCTCAGCATCACGAAATAACCGCATGTCTCAATAATGGATTTGTTAGATTTTTCTAATGTTTCAGGAATGCACTTTTACCTTATAACAGTATTAGAAAGGTTCAGCGAAAACCAAATGTAATGTATATACTTAGGATATAGTGCGGATGCACTCTTTGAAGTATTCAGTACGTATATTCAATACGATTCAATGTATCATCTGAACAATGAATGTATATTTCGTGTTAAAGGTGTTGCATATTTCATTATGTATCGAAACTAGTTGCTGTGCATGCGATTTCGTATTCTTTTCCATCAATATACTGGGGACCTATACGATACATATTTTCACGTATAGTTAGTAGGGCTGTAACGATGCATCGAACTATCGATGGATTGCAATTGGTTTAGTCACCAATAGCAATTAATAAATGGGAGAAACGAAAGTATCGATAGCTTAGTAACTGACTTCCGTTGATAAAGGCGCAGCGCAAAATACAGGAAGTACCAGATTCGTTCACTTTGATTTAGAGTTATCCACCCCTGTTACCTCTTAAACAAAATCCATCTGGGTTTCGCGTTTCTTGTCAGTTATCATCGTCGATAATCTCCAGGGTATACGTTACGTCACGTTACGTAAAGTCACGTACGTTACGTAACGTATGCCCTGGAGATTATCGAGGATGGTCAGTTATTAAAAGAGACTGAAACTGCTTCAGCTTGTTTTTATTTCATATAAACTATACATTCATTTGGGACATGACTTCAAATGAGACAATTCTAGGAGGTAAAAACTATTGCAATAGTATTGGAAAAGTCACCCTTAATAGTTAGTATACCATTGGAAAAATAGAACGTTCAGCAGGGGCGGATCCGGAGGGCGGTGCGGGGATTCGGAGCCACTTCTGATTTATGTACATAACCCTAAACCCCCTGAATTCAGGATTGGGAACTGCGATATATTTATTCTTGATTCTTGAATGATAGTCGTTCATTCTACCACATGTGCTATGGCGACTGATGCCGCCACAGTTGTATATTTTTCTCAGTCACCACTAACTATATTTGTAAATGTCATGTTAATAGTGTAGCATCTGTTACACACGTGACATATGATCTGATTGGCACAACATCTAATTAATTGTTCCACACTTTATAGCTGGCATAATGCCCAATGATATGCAGTTTATGTAGACATGTTGGCTAGAATGTTCAAACTCCAAATACGTCTGAACACTAAAAATGTCTAAACGTGTCCAAACGCTGAACACATTCCAAAACATGTTCAGATCTAAAAACAAAAACAAAAATGTTTTTCACAGTTTTTTCACAGAACAACGCCCTGTTTTATTATGGGGATTACACTACGTATATATACGTTGATAAGAATCAGCTTTTGTTACCTAATTTGTTTCAGCATACAATAATTTACGTAATACATGTGTAATGACGTTGAGGTCTGAGGACCCATCCACGTAAACGGATAAACTGTCGATATTGTAAACACACCCTGGACCAGACAAACAACTTGCCACGTTTTCGGGGGTACGATGCCATACCATACTTACCGTCCTATCCATATACATTTAGTTGTCAAAAGGAGCCGCTTTGTGTGAATGGTTAATCGTTGTTATCCAACATGTAACCCCAAGTTAGGCTCGGTTTCGAATATAACCATAAAACGTGGTACGTCAAAATTGTTTGGCCGATCTATGAATGTGTGGACAGTTATGCGATTGTGCTTACAGATAAAGTGCAGTCCCAAATATAACACAAATTATATGTCCTGTACAGGTACCAAATGAATAAACATATACCACGTGCATCTGGATTCATAATTAACAATCGGCATACTTTGGTATATTCATCCCGCATTCACTCTTCGCTACAATTCTTGCTGGGATGATGTGTCAGCCTCACAAGCCGTCGTGATACACCAATCAGTGGGTACAGTTTCCTGTACAGCTTTCCCTTCGTATAGTGAAGTTAGGCAGCTTGAATAATCACAGGTAAGGTTGGCACCTTATTTTGCAACACATATCAGTGCATTGAAGCCTTAAACAATTAGTTACTCTTATGATATTTGTGTATCAAAGATATCTCCTCAGTCGGTTGTTTTAACGAAAGCGTACTACCTTATTGCAAACATGTTCTTGGAGCAGGAATAATTTTCCATCTCTTCACATTTACTCAGTAACGTTTGTTCATCAGTTTCGTTAAAATCATTAACTAATCCGCGCTGGCTGAGTGGGAAGACGGCTGACTTTGTGTGCTGGAGATTATGTGCCTGACTCTAAAGGTGTGGGTTCGAATCCAGGATGGACTCAACCCAACAAAATACTAGAATCTGAAAGTGTAAGCCAAGATGTAACATATATTACATTAACTGATCCGACTTTGGAATAACACTGTTTTCCCACAACAAGAGAGACTGATTTCCAGCCTTGGGATGTAAAACATCCACTTATATGCTCTCTCACATGCTGCGCCAGTCACCTGTTTCAGTAGTATGTTATGTAAGCCATTCTAAAAAGGAAGAAATATGCTGTCCTTTCTGAATGACCAGGAGGAGGATTTTGCCTTGCACAAGAAGGAACTGATACTGATGTATTTCAACTTTATTGTCTTGGGAATATGAAAGGATAGTGTACAATGAGATGGCACGTAGACTGACAGGATCGGGTGGTCAGATTTGCTTATTGATCATCTCGATTGCATAGATCGATGTTCATGGTGTCAATTACTGTATGATTGCTACCTGACTCCACTATTTACAGACCTCCACGATTCACGATTTCCAAAGTAGAAGAATACTCATTAGTTTTAACGCATTTGCTTATTATGAAATTATTTATATTTCATTTATATTATTTAAAATAAGTTTTCTAATGAAACGATGTTTCAGTGATCCTCAAGAACATCGAGTTTTAACATCATTTTTAAAATAGTTTAGATAAAATGTTTTCTAAACTTACAAAACAATGAAACGTGTTTTAATAAACAGTTTGAAATATTGATTTGCCTGATCTGAACAACACTTATGTCCTACAGCAGCACCACGATCAGAATCACTATTGCAATGAGCAACACATAAATTCTATTTTTCACACTGAATGTTGATTTGACAGAGCTATCATACTAAACCATACCGGAACACACTACCTACAGCTGAAATGGCATGTGTCAATCAGACGTGTAGGCGGAGAACTTTCTTGTACAAGACTTGTGGTTTTAATTCGAGGAGCAAAATTAACGCTTATAAAGCATCGACAAATCACACGTCGACCACTTCGTGCAACAAGCGATGTCTTCACGTCTCAAGAGACATGGGAAAACAATTACCGATTCTTTATGATGCTAATGTCTGGTTATTCTAATGCGAGGTGGGTACCAAAATGCCTCACCAGAACCAAATGTGCTTTATACATTGTCAAAATATGGAAACACGTGTATGGCATGCTTTCGTATTTGCACGACTACAACCCGTCGACCGTACATTTCAGCAATTATATGCTGAAGTGAATCATACTTCACAATTATTTGAAACGTACATACATACGTATGTTGATTTCGCTTCCGTCAGTATACTTTTGTCATTATATAATGAAAATTGTGATATACTCCAACTATATGGAGACGGTCTGTTAAATAATCGAGTCTGAACCAGACAATGCAGTGGCCAACAGCATGAGCATCGATATACGCAGTTGGGATACAATGATATCAACCAGGTGTCAACCAAGTCAGCGCGCCTGACTACCCGATCCCGTAAGTCACATCTTACTTTCACCAAGGACACGGGGTCACCTCAGATATGTACTACCAATCAAAGGTTTAGACTCACTAGTGTAAATGTAGCCACTTACTTCAGTCACCTGTTCTAAACTCGATTTTGCAAAATATTCCATACTGATTAAAGGTACTATACATATGAACTGATGTATCGTAAAACAAATTTGTAACGTTGAAATGATTATTGTCATGGGTTCACTAAATGATAAAAATCAGTGAAAATTGGCGATTTCTTAACAAAACTTTACACCATAACGCAGCTGTTCACATGCACGATATTTGCACCTGCTTTTCAGCAATTTCATACATGATCCTCTTGCAATTCATCCGCATAAGGTTTGCAGGTGCTTCCCCCAAGTTCATGGAGAAATTCACCTTCGATGTAACACATATATATAGTGAGTACTTAAAGTCGTGAATTAAGTGAATTTCCAAAGGAATGGTTAGTAAACATTCCATAGCCTACAATGAGCACACAACTAGATCAGCAGGAATTACAACTTGATTTATTGTTTACCCATTATCTATGTACAATATTTTCATTTCAGGGTAGACAAGTGGAGATTTTTTGAACCTGTGTAAAACGTTGTTCCCACCACTTTAGGAACGCGAGCGCTATCTGATCTTTGAGACCAAAGAATAAGGATAATGAAGGTATGCTTTATATCATATATTAGGAACAATGAAAAAGTTAACTGTGTGAATGAGTATGGCTTTACGCCGCTTTTAGCTATATTCTAGCAATATCACAGTGGGGGACACCTGAAATGGGATTCACACATTGAACATTGTCGGGGAATCGAACCCGTAACGAGCAAACACTTTAACCATTAGGCTACCCCGCCGTCCAAATAGCGACTGGGAAGGGCCATGGGGAATGATATGAAATAAGACTAGTTCAGCTTTCATGAACCGCGATGAATCTACACGCCACTTCTTGTATTTCCATGTCCTGTCTCTATTATTCATGAAACTACATTCACATATCTTAATGTAGATGTGTTGTTCGCAGCCCCTGGTTTGTCTTCGCAAACACATGTTGCTTTTTGCCACCGTCATCGCTGTGGTTCTCGGATTTACGATCGGACTGCTCTGCCGTCAGTTGAAACCTTCCCCAAAGGTCATCATCCTCATCTCTTTCCCAGGGGAGATATTTCTACGGCTGATGAAGATGCTGATCCTGCCCTTGATAGTTTCCAGCATCATTACTGGTAAAGTGACTGAGTGAAGGAAAGTTTCGTTTTGCGCCGCTTTTAGCAATATTATTCAAATGTCACGGCGGGGGACACCGGAAATAGGCTTATAGTGGGCAATAGAACCCGGGTCTTCGGCGTGACGAGCGAACGCTTTAACATTTAAGCTACCCCACTGCCCAATATCTGGTAAATAGAAACATTTGAGGCTACCACCGTTACGACTGCAGCGTCAACAAAGTCAAATTGATTAAACAAGTATGAAATATAACATACATATGTGGAATGAATGCATTAAACAATTCAGAAGATATTAACATATGTTTATGTACATGTCTCTATTGCAGGTCTTGCTAACCTCCATAATAAATCAGCCAGTAAGATTGGCTTATATACCATTCTCTACTACATCAGTACCACAGTATTGGCAACAATCATTGGCCTCATCCTCGTTCTCACCATTAGACCAGGGGACGTTGCCAACAACAACGTCATGTCTGTCAGGTCATCAGGGGGTGCCCCATCAGCTTCAGCTCTAGACGTGTTCCTGGATTTAGTCAGGTAAATTTCATTGAAAGTTACTATGGTACTTGAAGCCTAATTCAACGTTGTTGTATTTTCAAATCCTTGGTATTGAAGATATTTGCAGTAGCTTGCTGAAACACACTTGGCTCTGTTTTAGAGTTTAATTCAGATAATTGCACGCAGGAACCTTTTCCCCGGGAACATTGTTCAAGCAAGCTTGCAGACAAGTGGTACCGTTTACGTAAAGGAACAGGTAGAGGTTTCTTGGCAACAAAACTCTACAGTTTTAACCAGTCCAGACGTCAATGACACCTCATCAGTTCCAAACAAAGGTGACACACATGTATGGGCCCCAAAATCTGTCTACAAACCAGGAATGAACACAATAGGTATGTTCACGTTGGTATTCAAATGGGGGAGGTGCAGTTACTGTGAACTGTATTGTTCCTCTCCTGTTATACACATATTATATACCGTTTGTATAGATGGGACCATTATTTCAACTGTTTACATTCAAGAAGAATCATGATAATGACAAGAATTTATTGCATATTTTATGTCAAATCCTTGGCTTTAATATTCTCGGGACCTAAACCCTAATCCGGATTTTACGTCATTGCAACAAGTGGATATGCTGCCCGATATGAACTAACTCTGGGCATTCATTTCGTATGGAGCTCCACCTTCGAAACACATGCTTATCGTCCATTGCCGTGCGCAGAAGCACCTCATAAACTGCTATGAGGGAATTTGCAGACATTTGCATGCAAGAATTCAAAAGTTGATACCTCAGTAAATACTCGAGGATTTCAAACACATTCCTGCTTAAATTTCTGCCCCTTTCCTAAGTTAATTAGGGTTTTTAAATATTGATATTTCAGTACGCTGGGAAACATTCATTAATTTGTTTCAAATAGCGTCATGTCTTATAAGATCCAGGTTAGAATATTGATCTTCAGCAACCCATGCTTGTCCTAAGAGGCGGCTAACGGAACCGGGTGGTCAGGCTCGCTGACTTGGTTGACACATGTCATAGTATCCCAGTTACGTAGATCGAAGCCCATGCAGTTGATCACTGGATTGTCTGGTCCAGACTGGATTCTTTACAGACAGCCGCCATATTGGACAGCCGTCAAACAAACAGTGTCCCCATCACTTTAAAATAGCCAACATACTTTCGTTTCATGTTAGAAAGCAATTTGTCAAACACTACAAATCTGTGCCGCTGTTTAAAGTGGTCTTTGCAGTGAGGTGATCTTAACTCCTTTAGCTCAACACAGATTTACGACATTCCTACCGCTACGCTTGTTTTGTACAACGGTTCCCAGTTTATTGACAAAGGGATGTTCTTTCATCTTCAGGAATAATCTGCTACTTCGTGTTCTTTGGTGTAATCCTTGGTCGCCTTGGCAACAAGGGGAAAGTGGTGCTGCGTTTCTTTACGGTTGTAAATGACATTACCATCAAAACTTTGCTGATGTTTTTGTGGTGAGTGTGATGACAGCAAACGTTTTTGGAAGAATGTTTTGGATTTTTCGAAGAATATGAATCAACCTGGACACATTTTGCCCAGACCCCTGCTCACTGTGATAATTCAGTAATTTAGTTTTACTCATGATCGTCATGGATAAATGTCCCTAAATTATTCTCATTTTCAGGTATTCTCCAATTGGGATAATGTTCTTGATAATGGGGAACATTTTAGAAGTCAAGAACCTCACTGATTCCTCAAAACAGCTTGCCGTCTACACAATAACAAATTTGATTGGTCTTGGAATCCACCTCCTAATTGTCCTTCCTCTGCTGTATCTGTCCTTGACGAGAAAGAATCCTTACAGAATCGTCAAAGGGGTACCACAGGCTGCTTTAATGGCGATTGCAACTGCTTCGAGGTGATATAGGATGTAGAAGTGTCTATTGCCTTCATCCATTTAGTTGTTATTACATACGTTCTGTATTCATAAATGAATTCAACAAAATGGAGTAAAGGGAAATTTGATATAAAATTTATCATTGCATCCCATAACTTTAAGGTGTAAGATATGACAGATTATTACAACATAGGAACATTATCTTGTCCTTCAGCTCTGCAACTCTCCCTTTCACCATTCGATGTTGTGAAGAAAACTTGAAGATTAACACTGCCATCACTCGCTTTGTGCTGCCGATAGGGGCAACCATCAACATGGACGGCACTGCCATCTTCCAGGTTATATCGGCCGTTTACATTGCCCAGATACGTCGTATACCTCTACGCTTCATCGAAGTCATAGTACTAAGGTCAGGTGAACAGTAGGACCATCATCAAAAAGTCACCACGTCATTATGCCATCGCTTTCCTCAAACATTACTCTGTAGAGTAATAGAGTAAAATTTAACAGTGACTTAATAATAATAAACACGGAATCTATTTTTCTACACCATCCACTGTATTTCATTCGTCATCCATTGTATACCAATCTGTATGTGTTCCAGTCTATGTTCAGTCTTGGGCAGTGTGGGCGCACCTGGAGTGCCAAACTCGTCTGTCATTGTACTGATGGTGATTCTGTCCTCAGTAGGTATTCCTCCAGAAGACGTCTCCGTCCTGATGGCTGTCGACTGGTTCTTGTAAGCATTGAAAAATCTTTAATAGGCCCGTAAGTAGGTCACAACACTTCACTAGACCTTATGTTGTTTAGTACTTCCGGTACATACCTTTTCGAATGATCTCATGTTTGTCAGTTGTCAGTAAGGAACCGATAGTCCTTGAAGAATAATACTTTCGGATCTAAGCATCCCCAAATTATCCAACTATTACGACCGTCAACAACTGTGACAGACATGCATGGTTGTACACTTGGTCTGGTCTAGTAAAGTCATATTTCGCGGTCGCGCAAGTTTGAACCAGAGCTGGTTCTTGAATATGCGCTTGTAACCGGAAATCTGGTGCCGGAAGTAGCGCCTCGTGAGACTTACGGGCCATATTGTGATTATATTTGAAAAGCTGCACATGTACATACCCGTGGATGGCAAGTTATCTATTCGTGACCTTTTATTCACGACGTTGGCCCGGTTAAAGTCGTACGACATCTGCAACATGATTTTTGCGTAACGTCGACTAGGTAACGTCGTCTCGATAAGTTAGTTTTGATAACGTCGTCTTCGTAACGTCATTTTTGTGTTTATGAATTACTATCAAATTGTGAAACCCGTCACATCCACGTGCAAGATTTTCCTTTCCGAAACTTGTCGTCCCACGTACATGTGTGATTTCCGATTGTATGTCTTTTCGTGTTTAATTTTTAATCTATTGACTTTGTATGTTTGGGACAATTCATCCCTAGGCTCTATTTCACCAATGCCCAACCTTGCTTTACCTCACAGGCAAATATAGATGTTTATGCAATCCTTGCACCTAAAAGTGGTATTAATTTTTCAATTATTCTATGTATTATGATGCATGTATGTATGTATGTCTGTATGTCTGTCTGTATGTATGCATGTATGTATGCATATGTCTGTATGTATGTATCTATGTATGTATGCATATGTCAGTATGTATGTATGTTTGTATGTATGTATGTCTGTATGTATGCATGTTTGTATGCATATGTCTGTATGTCTATGTATGTATGCATATGTCTGTATGTATGTATGTATGTATGTATGTATGCATATGTTTGTATGTATGTCTGTCTGTCTGTATGTATGTATGAATGTATGGATATGTCTGTATGTCTGTAAGTATGTATGCATATGTCTGTATGTATGTATGTAAGCATGTATGTATGCATATGTCTGTCTGTATGTATGCATATGTCTGTATATGTCTGTATGTATGTATGCATGTATGTATACATATGTCTATATGTGTGCATATGTATGTATGTGTCTTTGTTTGCATATGTCTGTATGTATGCATGACTGTATGTATGTCTGTTTGTATGTATGCATGTATGTTTGCTTATGTCTGTATGTTTGCATACGTTTGTATGTATGCATATGTCTGTATATATGTGTGCATGCATATGTCTGTCTGTATGTATGTATGCATACGTCTGTATGTGTGTATGTATGTATGTATGTATCTATGTATGTAATACACATGATTGGTAACAAAAATGACATTGTCCAGACAAGTACTGTATTTCTAAAGTAGGTAACATCTATTTTTAATTATGCATTACGATGTCGTAGAACGTGAACACATATCTTGTATCGGCAGGACTCGGATGCAGTGTGTTGTGAATATAACTGGTGACTGTTTCGTAGCGTCCATGCTGGATCATTTCTTTCCGCATACAGCCAGAGAACAGAAAGCGGAAGTCTCTGAAGACCAAACCTTCACGGACGTATGAGAATTTTACAAAGACATCTTTTACTCCTTGCTATTTAATCGGTGTATAAAAGAAACTGATTTTTGTTATATACATCATTGTATAGAATCTGTACAACTTGTACAATAAAATGAACACATACATGGTGTAAGAAATATTATGATGAAATATTGTATATTGCACATGACTATGAAAACGAGAAGTGATTCACTGCTTTGGGAATATTATCGAACAAGAATATAAACAGATGTCTGGAGGTGAGGGGAAATTGGGTTTAACGTGGTGCTTGATAATATTTCACTGCATGCGTGTGTATGTGTATGTGTATGTGCGGCTGCTTGTACTAGCCCAGACTTAAGCAGGTTTTTATAGTGCTAGCCCACTGAGATACCATGCCGCAGTGAAACATGAATAGTGAGCGAGTTAAGATTTAACGTCACATCGAAGCATGAATAGTCACTAAGACACATTATACTGACTCCGAGCCGACCAGTCCTTGTTGTACCCATTAATGCCGA
>VKKT01016344.1:998-15356 GCA_008038995.1 Haliotis laevigata
GTTCGTCTGTAGGAAATAACATTTAAAGGAGATCTTGCGTGTGTATCCTAACATTAACGCTCATACAGGTACAGAGATAACGACCGTCACTGTGTTGTCAGTGTTATTGATTGCAGATTACACATGAGGTATTTTCCATTGTAACTCTTTAAGGAAAACTGTACTGTGATGTATACGAGGTTATGTGCAACGTTAGTGTATTTACATTCGGAATATAACATAATGGGTATGGCATAAAGGGTGTTGGCGAAAAAAGTATACAAACTTACTATGTTAATGAGTGGTACTTTGTCGGTTTACTCGATTGTTAGTTGCCGGGTGAGTCAGTGAATGAGCACTGGAATGTGTGCGTGCGTGAGAAAGAACAGTGACATGATCGACAGATCAGTGTGTAATCAATTACATCCTCACCTGCGGAGTATACAAAGCAAATTTCTGTATCTTTTGTATTCACATAAGTCTCTTGCCAGGTCGGGGACCCATTCATTGATTAATAAACAACACATTTACTTTTCATATACTTAATGAATACTCTTTTGCATCATATGCATTTGAAAGAGTAAATGTAGCATCCCACGATGTCATTAACAGGGAAAGATTTAATGCCAGTCCCTGATAATTTGATTTCAGCCCTTCAAGTACACTTTTGTCACCTCAAAATGTTGATTCATATAAATCCACACAATATAAGGATCGCATAGACAATGTTCCAAGAATGAATACCAACCAGTATAGATTACTTCTGCATCTGGACGGTCAATCGCTTCATAACCTTGGTCTCCAATGACAATGAATCTCTTAAATTATCATGTATTGTTTGTTCAAACAGAGGATGCATTGTCTGATACCATTGACACTAAGGGCCAAGAGCGTGACCGCAAACAGTCGTATGTATCCATTGCCAACGGTACTCGGGAAGTGGACCCCGTTAATGTCTGTCGAATGCTGTTACAATGTGTGAATCCAGGTCTTGACGAGGTGGTTGAGACCTCCAACCGTCACCGAGAAGCATTTCTAAGCAGCATGCAACATAACTACCATGCATGGTCAACGAATCAATGTGCATCCAATTTGCATGCCCATCTCTATAGGGAGTATACAACGAAGTCAATTATTCAAGCAGGTTGTTTTTGTCCCCAACCAAACTCTATCTATTCCTGTATTTTGTAACATTGTACCTGTTCATTATAACACCACAGTTCTCGAGTGTAACGTCGTGGTGTACAACATCGCAGACATGAAAGCTTGGTCCTTTCTCCACAGAAGAATTCTCCCCATTAGAATTGTATGCAACATTTGAGTGTATTCCTCTAGGGAAGGTATTGTGTCCAAATGTAATAAAGCAGCTAGTACAGTGCAGGAGTCCCATCACTTGGAATAATGGTATCCAGTCTTTCTTTGTTCCGGTAGCGCGCCGCCTACTCTCTGTCTCCGATTCTTGTTGATCCAGACTTCCTTACTCTGGACACGTTTCCTTCTGGGCAGTTAAACCTAAATTATTTATTAGACTGTTGTGGTACCTCGTGAAACACCTTTACTACAAAGCAATTACATGTGGGACGAAAGAGTATTGTGCGTAATTCGGAAAATTATTCTGTTTTTTAAAATAGACCACTATAAAGTGAGGACTATAGTTAGCAGAAGTATTATTAGCACCATGACATAAAGAAAACAAGTAAGTTATTATATTGTTCTACTGTTAGCGATATGACATAAAGAACACACAAGTAAGTTATTATATTGTTGTACTGTTAACATTATGAGATACAGAACACACAAGTAAGTTATTATAGTGTTGTGATGTTAGAAATATGAGATACAGAACACACAAGTAAGTTATTATATTGTTGTACTGTTAGCAATATGAGATACAGAATACACAAGTACGTTATTATATTGTTGTACTGTTAGCAATATGAGATACAGAATACACAAGTACGTTATTATATTGTTGTGATGTTAGAAATATGACATACATAATACACAAGTAAGTTATTACATTGTTGAACTGTGAACACCAAGACATATAGAATACACAATTAAGTTGTTGTTCGGCAGTAGTACACATAGCACCATGATATACAGGATGCACAAGTAAGTTTTTATATKGYTRTACTCTTATARCCRYGACAYATAGAATAMAGACGTARGTTGWTWTTATACTGYTGCATTTTAAACGTTTATTCCTTGTTTCTTTGCCCCGTGAAGATCCGGGTTAGAATTGGTATTCAGCAACCCATGCTTGTCGTAAAAGGCGACTTATGGGATCAGGTGGTCAGGCTCGCTGACTTGGCTGATTCATGCCATCCCATTTGCTCATGCTGTTGATCACTGGATGTCTGTTCCAGACTCGCTTAGTTACAGACTGCCGTCATATAGATGGAATATTACGGCGTTAAACATCAAATCAGCCAACCAACCTTGTTCCTCGCCATATTCCAGAGACAGAACCTTAGCCTGCTGTAAATACTGGTGATAGAGTATTCACCAGACAAATATGTTTAGAATAACGGAGTATGACAACATGCCATGAAGCAAGTCCCCAGGCCAGACCACCCGACCCATGTTACGATCAGCATACTTTTAATAAGCACGTTCCTTCACAGATATTATGCTTATGTACACATTAGACTTGAGGTCTTTAGCACGCACAAACTGTGTCAATATTAACGTAAACGAAGCATGCCTGAATGTTTTCGTCACTTATGCTCGGTGTTTCGTTGAAACGCATCAGTTTGTGAGACAAGACATACATGTGTTTTGCCATGGATCAGAGTAGTCGAACACTTAGGATTTTCATTACACGTTTTTGGCTGATCCAGCACATTCTCTAAACAGTTTACTTTTCTTGTAGTTACTGCGAAAAAAGCAGCATTTTACACTATTTCAGGAACATTTTCTTCCGATTCCCAGCAACCTCGTCCGCAATTCCTCAACCTCTCGTGAATTGCAAATGGCAACAGAAACACAAATCTTAAGAAATAGAGGATCATTTTCACATGATTTAAGACTACATGATGTGCTCTGATTTTCAGAAGTAATGTAGAATATACTTTTTCACTACACGCATTGGATACAAAAGTCAAGTTAAGAAAGAAAAAATACTTGAAAATGTACATGAATGTTGTGTAACGTTTTATGAAAGACGTTTGTAACTCTAATACATTTTACGAGGCTTGTTTTTATTTTAGAATATTGAGATGTAAAAAAGCAAACAATCTTACCTCGAAAACAGAGCAGAGTCGATTTATATATTCATGCGAATTAATATATAATGTTTATGTATTAGATTGGCCAACGACAGTTACGGTTTTCGTATTAACGAGTTCTCACTCCATATGTAACACACAATCATTTATACTGAATATTCGATTCTGCAATGAAATGAATATACCTTAACTTATATACAGATTAATCAATTCCACATCGTAGAACATAATGTCATTTTCATTGACGATCTGTGTAATCAGAAGATCGTTCCAGATTAGGACCATGCATCACTGACGTTAATCGGTTTCCATTAGCTGAGGAACATCTTTTGTAACAACGCTTTCCACGGAAGCCAGATTGCATAGGGTGTCGCTTGCATCGATACCTTGAATCTGTATTCTAGCACATTTATTTGTTGACAAAATACTCCGAGGGTAAATTGCTCATTTCAGTTGAAGTGAATTGCGCAGGAACACACTTGCATCAAGAACATGTATCAGGAACACAACGCGTGTGACTTAGAAACCCGATGGGAATATAAATACAAATACAACTTGTCTAAGGGACATAATACTAGACGTTGAATTGTGCTACTTAAAACAATCTGTCCTTTCGTGTCCTCTGTTGACATTAGAATGACAACATTACTCCTCTAAACGGATGTTCTTTCGACTGATGATGACAAGATACTTTGTATGGATAGCACCTTCAGTATTTTTGTGACACTTTTAGGCCTGCATATTGCCAATTCGTGTCGTGTTATGTTGTTCTCTTTCAAAATGCCAACCAAAGATTTGGTACAGTAAATACTTTAAGAAAACATCATATCAAATTCATGTTAATATTAAATAATTTTCAATGTCAAAAATATTTCCCCAAAAGAAATGGTCAGTTTCCCCATGGCTGAATGTTACAAAACCTTTTTGTAGCAGGACATGATTTCATGTCCACCTGTCGCGGCTGTTATGTCTTGTATGACCTCTATAGCCCTCTAATGTCACTTATATCACAAGTGTTGGCATCTGATACTAAATCAGCTAAACTACCAGCCATTAATGCACAGTGGGACGTGATAAGGAAGCCATGTGTCTATTGACAAGGTTGACATTAACGGGAAATAAAGAGCTTATGTGACTGGCACAACGAAAATAGGCCTCCCGCCTACGTTGGCGCTTCATGAAAAGCGAAATACGTCTGTGTGTTGTGCTTGTATGACTAAACATCACTTTACAATTGGGAACATTGACTCACCGGATAGACCTTAGATACACAAAATGCCATGGTACACATATTGAAGACGTGAAAAGTAAGATGCCTCATTAACCCGTTTGGTTGCCAAGCTGTGTATCAGGAAGTATGTGACCTTGCCTATTTAACCACAAAGTTCCAAGGAGATGTTAAGATTGACTGCATTGTCAATAGTAGCTGGAGATTGATCGGCATGTACTACCATTCCAACGGCACCATACTCAGTGTACTTGCAACAGCTGGATGGCTATGAGTAAAACTACGAAGCGTGAATCCTCATAGACTTGAGTTTTATTCATCATAGTAGGGAGAAATGTCAAACAGAAGCGTTATATTTTATTGGTGTCCTTCATGAAATGTTACCTAAAAACATTTAAGTCTTTTAAAATATTTTGCACAACCAATGGCATGTTAATGATGTTATCAGAGTTGCTTCATGTTTCGCAGGATAGGATGTGAACTGAACATTGTGATTAATTACTTTTCTAGCACTAGCTTCATTATGGAACAAATGATACATTCCCTAGTAGTTATAGAACCTAAAAATGGAAGGTAATCTGATGCTAGTGTCTCCCTTTCAGCAAGGAGATCATATCAGCAGTGAGTATCAATGTCAGTGTGGTCATGGCCATGGCTGCCTTCAGACATGCTTGATACAACTGAACCTCGACAGAAAGATCACATCACACGCACTGTGACTGCATAACATCGTTTAGGCGGCATCGCGTCAATAGGGCACTGTGGAACAATCAGAAGTGCTGACAACAGCTATATTCACACCGTCGTTAGTTTTCGTTATCTTTCGAACAGAAACATCGTATTGGTTTTATTCAATTTCATTACTATTTGATATCGATATACGTGATACACTGTTTTCTGACGTTTGGTGTCGCGTATGGACTTTGAAGGCATAGATTCTTTGAAGGGTCAAACGAGTCGGATAACTATGGTCGAATGATCCTGATAAACGTATCCTTGTAACGAAGCTCTCAGACTATATAATCTGTCGCTCCAATACAATCTCTGCTACCCTACTCTTGTTAAGGATATTTGGCGGAGATAACTTTATATGACTTCAGTTTTACGGATATTTATTGCCATTTGGGTATTGTATGCCAAGAGGTTTCACGTGTTAACGTTTTTAATTAATAGAATATTCAGTTACGCCCCAAACTCTGAAGACTTACAAAGTCTCAGCAAACGATTTTGTTTTTGATATAACTACTGTTAAGGACAGCAACACCTTGGTTACGTGCGGTGTTTGCCATGCATGTAATTATGACCGTATGCGATGGTGTTTATGTGTTTACTTCCAAAGCCTCACTGACTGACTGATCTCACACACTGACTGACTCACTCACTGACAAACTGGCTCACTGACTGACTCATTCACCCAGCCACCCCCCACTCACTCACTCAACCACTCACTCACTCAAACGATCAAACTGATTCACTCACTCAATCCCTCAAACGATTAAACTGATCCATACGTATTGCAGAACCAAAATTGGTCAGTATTCCAAAGACCGTTAAAGAGACAGAGATGCCACCAGATGTTCACGGAATACCCGAACATGTTCTCCTTGGTATTTCTGTTGAGTGAAGAAATTTACTCGAGCCAGGGCTTACGTGCTAATCGAAAACGCACCCTGCTAACCATGATGGACATGAGCCTCAGGTGATGCGAGCACAGTCGCGAAAAAGGCTAATTGCCTGATCAATCGCGTAGTCATTATGGGAGCAGGGGATTTATTGGGGCAAAACTAACATTCATTTCGATACCAGTCGTTGTAGAATGTTACATCAGGACCCTGGTATGGTTTTAGGGCATCTGCTGATGATGTACAGTCTAGGAAGCAGAACATTCTATAGATCGTGACAGCATTATCACGCTGAGAACCATGACATTAATATACTGAACGTCAGTTTTCAGAGCGAGCGATACTATGAACTACCCAATTATTATTCATTCCGACAAATTATCTTCGGCGAGACGTGTTTCATAGGCAGTGGATGCTGATGGATCGTTCCTTTATGGACTGTATGTTCTAACGGCCTGTTGTGAGCACCATGTGTAGGTTCTATGAGCATGTATTCATTGTACACTCTTCGTCTTAACACTCCTAATAATAGTCTAAAGCACAGAGAATCGCGTGTAACGGGACTCCAGTAAATGTCCTAGTTGATGAGAGTCACGTACCTCAAATGACAACTTCGTGATTTGCTAGTTCATTATGTGACGTGCACCAAGTCAGTAATTACTGTTGGTTGGTCATAATTACTGTTGTTTGAACGCTGCATTCAGCAATATTCCAGCTATATGATGCGGTCTATATATAATCGAGTCTGGACAGGCAATCCAGTGATCAACAGCATGAGCATCGATCTACGCAATTGGGAACCGATGTGTCAACCAAGTCGGCGAGCCTGACCACCCGATCCCGTCAGTCGCCTCTTGAGACAAGCATGGTTTACTGATGTTCAATTCTAACCCGGATTTTCACGGATGAGTAATTACTGATAACTACGATTACACATTACATATCTGATGTGATATTTTGCTCTACACAGAGTATGAGAACGAGATCATAAAGCACAGTTTTCTCTTTAGATCAGCAGCTCTTGGTAGCGACAGATGAACGTGTTTCTTCACAGCAAATACGGGAATCAATGACCAATGCGTCATTCGTCAACCAGGTTACCAGGTTAACAGGTTGCCCATCACTTCATACCAAGAACAGAGACGTTCCTCTGATTCCAATCCGACATGTTAGTGTGAGAACAGAGCACAAAGTTTGCCATGAATAAAACCCAGTTACACGACTTTGATGGCATGACAGGGAGCATTCTTCAAACAATGATACAATGAGGAATGAAGGTCATTTCTTAAAAATATCATGTAACAATCATTTTCATTTTCATATGAGTAAACTATTGTTTTGAGGATGTTCCTTTTGCGTTTAATAGGACTTCCATATATTACAGCTGAAATGGACACCTAAACGTTGAAAACAAAAATAGAATGTATTGTCGATATTGCAAAAACGCTTCCTTTTGTGAAAATCGATTTTTGCAGTCACATAGGCAACGTTGGGATAAAGGTGCGTTCTCACGGTGCGACTGGTAGTGACAACTTGTAACATACGACTTGTATTAGCAACAAAGATCCTAAAGACTGTGTTATTTGAGTACTTTTTAAGTCGCATTCAACTCATATCTTGCGAGATTCTCACGTATGACGCGGCAACATGAATTCGTCGAGTGAAGAAGAAATGCTAGCCTTAACGTCAGTGGACATATCGCAACCTGAATCCATGGGGGTCCACAACAAGATCCTTAGGCGGAACACGACTGGAGCATATTATTCGCTTCTTCGAGAGCTTGAACAGGAAGATCCAAGGTCACTGAGTAATTTCTCTGTATGGACAAGTCAAATTTTGACATTTAGTTTCAGTCGTGTCTCCGACACAGATCTGAGCGATTTGATTGGTCGAGAGCTTGCGACTTTTAGCAGGAATTAGTCCTATGTCTTACAACTCGGATGCGAGTAGTTGTATGCGATTTCAAATTGTTACGATTTGGTTGTTCTCACGTTGAAACTGTGCTGCATGCTACAAGTTGTTACTACAAGTCACACCGCGAGAACGCACCTTAAGCAAAAACAAGCAGGGTAGACAAATCTAATGCTAGTATATGTCTATTAATCATTAATAAGTCGATATTTCAGTTTGTATACAATTACACAGCAACAATATGTGTATACTGTTTCTCGAAGTGATTCTTTCTTGGCCTCTGAGAATGTTTGCTGGGGTAATAAAGTAATGTCAACTGTATTGAACATATTAAAGATTATGAATGACTTTCAATTAAGGCGTGGAGAACAATTACAAATATGAAACTCTCCATGACTGTATGGGAAAATGTTGACGTATATTCCTGAGGTCAGTATATTTGAAATATCTTTTAAGAACTTTCACGTCAAATGTTCTAACGATCGATGTACCTGTTACCCCATATGGATCCATCATAAACAGCTGATGCTTTACGTCGATGTATTATTTTCCATCTTGTAATGAATTGGTGAAACTTGATCATGTCAATATCATTCCAAATGAGTGACAATATTGTTATACAATTGGCAATAGTCAACGAGTGAGTGGGTGAATGAGTGAGTGAGCGAGTTTAGTTTTATGCCGCTTTTTAGCAATATTCAAGCAATATCAAGGCAGGGGACACCAGAAATGGGCTTCACACATTGTGCCCATGTGGGGAATCGAACCCTGATCTTCAGCGGGTCGAGCGAAGCTCTAACCACTCGGCTACTCCTCCGCCCCGAGTGATGAGTGATGTTATTGTTATACATTTCGGCAGTATTCCAGCCAGCCATATATCGTTCATCAAAGCCAGGTCAAATACTGAAACTGCCTGATCCACATATTATACTGCTATCAAGTAACTATTCTGTCTCCCCACTAGGAGACGTATTTACCAATAGGAGTATGTCATGATTTCCACCCCCTCAGGACACAGTTATAGCGCCGAATATTACAGAAATACATGTTAGCTAGTTAAAAGAATGGATATTTGTCATTTATACCAATTTCCAAATTACTTAATTACAAATATGCAAATTGTTTGAATATATTCACTGCATAAATTCAATTAATTCCAGATTTTATACAAAGAAGATGTCAACTGTATGATTAACAATATATTCACGGTTACCATAGCAATTTTAAATTGCCTATTTTCCAGGACAACGGAGCTTTCAACAGAATTCCAGAAAACACATTTACAGTATGATTAATACACAGAAGTAAAGGTCTTCCTTTCCTTCAAGGCAGCTGTTAATGAAAATTGTCACGTTCCCCGTTACGCTCCTGGAGTTCTTTCCTGGACGGTGGTTCAAATCATTCCACTTATTGCTTGGAACTGTCTCACTCTTTTTGATGATCTTGTGTTCGGAATGTTCAGACAATTATCTCTACCTTTGAACTGGTTTTTCGTCCAGTCTTCGATGTCATAAACATTGCAGATCACACCACATGAAAAGAGTACAAAGGTGCAATTTGCTATCGAGGTTCAAGGAAGTATCAATCTCTATAATCACAAATCTACTGGACTTGTAATTGGTCACTCAAGAAAAAGGACATTGGCCCCCAGCCAAGTCGGCTAATGTCGAATGTGGCTACTAGTATTGTATAGGCATAAATATATATTGCGATGAAAATCAATCTCTATTCATTCACTCATTCATTCAAATATAAACATCCGCATCTTTGCATGACCGAATGTAATCCTGTTATCAGTTTGAATGAGTGCCATTGATTACGTGAATGTGTTCCTCTACTCATTGTTCCATTAACTAACACTGTAGAACCTGGTTCCGTGTGAAGGTAAAGCTGGGACACGGTTGGCACACGTCTAAGTAGTCTGCCTCACAGTCCCTGAACCACATTAAATTCCCTACTGCCTGCAATGTTAAAGACCTAAAATAAGCAAGTCTAGATCTAGATTCCCTCAGGTTATGAATTTCCCATCTGACTGGGGCTCTTTTTCATTCAAAATGGGTTTATTTGCCACTATCAGAGTTTTCTATATTCAAAGATTAAGCCTTAGTCTACCGTCTAAGTTACATCTTCATAAGCTCCTGTCCTAGACAAGCTTAACAAATTCACCCGGTCTCATCCACCATGACCTGGGTGTTATATTTCAATTCTGTTACAATAACCCCCTGGACCTACTCGCCAACAAAGCCTCGTTTCACAATTGACATCACCATCTTCTTCCTTCTTCACCTTCAATTACAGTAGTTTTATTGGATACATTTCTAATTCTAACATAAACTAAACTGCAAAAGAAACTTTGCACATTTAAAAATAATGTTATTGTGTTGCATTATTTAAAACATAAATAGACTCAAACACATAGCCCAAACGCAACGTGGTTATACCGGTTATTTTTACCAATTATCACGTGATTTTGTGAAAATGGGAAAAACTGGAAAATCACGTGCTGTCATTGCTGGTAGAAATGCACATGCCAAAAGGGTATTAAAACGCACAGCCGCATTGTCAAACATCCACATTGTTAAATAAACACATTTGAAATGCCAAGACTGACGTCAGAACAACGTGAGCGAGCAACTGGGATGGTCCAGATGGGGGCCACGAACAGGCACGTTGCAAGAACCTTTGGATGTTCCCGTGTTGCCGTTGGAAACTTGTTGCAATGTTTCAGACAGACAGGGCTTACATCGGACAGGCCCAGGACAGGGAGACCACGGGTCACTACGCCACAGGAAGACCAGTATCTCCGAACGCTGCACCTCCGAAACCGATTCCTCACAGTGACGTCATCGGCAGCGCATGCCTCGGGTCGGCGGGTTAGCACCTGCACAGTAACCAGAAGACTTCGTGCAGCAGGTATCAAGGCCTACCGACCACTTAGAAGACAAATGTTGACCGCGCAACAACGACGCAGACGACTACGATGGACTAATACAGTGCGACGGTGGCAGTGTAGGGATTGGCGGACAAAAGCAGGTTTTGCCTGTTTAGAAGTGATAGCAGACATCGTGTTTACCATCGCAGAGGTGAACGGACAGCTGCTTGCTGCGTTCAGTACGTTGTTCCATACGGTGGAGGTGGCGTTGTGGTTTGGGGGGAGGAATTTGTGGAGACCAGACAACGCCACTCGTAGCCATCAATGGAAACCTCAATGCAAACCACTATAGAAATGACAACCTCCGTCAAGTAGTGCTGCCCTTCCTTCAGCAACAACCCCGAGGTGTTCTGTATCAACACGACAACGCTAGGCCCCACACAGCTCGTATCGTAGCGGACTTCCTTGCCACCAGCAACGTCGACGTCTTACTGTGGCCGCCATATTCCCCTTACTTATCACCCATAGAACACCTCATGAGACGTCATGGACAGGCGAGTTAGAGACCGACCACGCCCTCCCGGCAACAGCATAAGACTTGATCCAAGCTCTACAAGTTGAATGTAAGCGCCTGCCACGTTCCCATCACACGTGTGACGTTTTCCCTCCGACGCAGAGTCTTTGCATGTATGGAGGCACGTGGTGGCCATACTCGGTATTAGAGGGACACATTTTGTTTCTTTGACCACTTTCCTTATCTGAATGCATTGCAGTGTAAATCTGGACAACTGAGTTTCCAACCCCCAATGACTTTGTTTGTCTGGTGTACAATATTTAACCATAAGATGTCAAGTTTGAGTTGWTGACTACTTTGTGGGATTGTTGGTTTATTAAATATACTTTATCTGAAACTTTTGTTATTTTTAATTTATTAATTACAGTCACTTCAATCTGGTGGAAAGGTTCTTTTGCATTTCAGTTTTAGTAAGGCGTGATTCATACTCAAAACTATGCTGACGAATGACGCTAATATAGAAAAGCTTTCGGTTACATGGAATTGTGAAAGAGGTTATTTTCAAGTAATAGATTATAAATAGTATAATAATGATGGGAAGCCATCACAACTGACAGTATATGTTATGCCAGCTAACGATCTTGAGGGACGCTGTGAGTAAGAGGGGAAATTTCAAGGTTGACGTTGTGTGTTTTTTGGTTGCATTTTGGGTTTTTTGTCAGTCGTGTGTAACAATAGCACAATTTGTCAAACATCCAGTCACAAGACGATGCATCCTGTATCGACAATGATGATTGGAGGCAGTCTGTTCCAGTTCTCTTGCTTTGCCTGGAGATGTTTAGCCAAAGTGGTAGGCCGCCTATGATGGTGGTGTGCACGTATCCTTATCATATACCAGACATGTTCAATTTTTGGCCATTGCATTCACTGGATGTTGTGCTTCGTACACGAAGAGCAATGTCGTTCTGTGCAAAGATACATCTTTGACCCACTTGAAACCCATTTGCACTGTCCAGGGATTCCTCCTTGCACACAAAATTGAGTATGTGCCCCCATAAAGGATTCACCGCCAGATCTGTCATGAAGTCTCGGAATGTCCTTGGCTTGACTTTCATCGACAGATTCTAGCATTCCTTTCAAGATAATGCGAAGTAAATCGGGACAGCGACGACTATGCCAGCTTCAACGTTGCGTACACCATTGGCGTTTGGCGATTTGACAGTTTCCTAAGTGCGACACATCACGTGGTCGTTAGCGGCACGTGGACGATTTCTTAGCCAGATGAAAGTTTACAGCAATTTCATTCGATTTTTTAGCTCGATTTCGTTGTTGATCCTGTTTTCGAATTAATCGATACTGTTCTCTTGTCTCTTAAGGTGGGACAACCTGAACCGGGTTATCGTTTGTCGGTGTGTTGTTGCTTTTTACGTGTTTACAGGACACATTTAGTCAGTATCAACTCAAACACAACAAGGCATTAAGGCTGATTCAAGGGAGATAAATCCTTGATAGAACCATTGTAACATACACGCTGAATGGATAACCAAAAGCTCGTAACGCCAATATCCCCTAATCAAAAACTGTTTAAAAACGTTCACACTGCACTGTAACATCTACCAATTTACAGCATACCAGTATCCATTAGACCATCGTTAATCAACCTTCCTTGGAAGTGTAAATAATAACTAACACCTACACACATGATTGACGCTGCAACGTGTCCGTGCAGACTATTGGGTGTGTTTTGTTAAGTTTTACAGGTGTAAACTCTTTTGCATCGGATGTTTGCCGTCAACACATTTCTTTGTTATTTCATGACCCCCTGCCTTCTTAACAGAATATCCAGGATAACGGATGAAGGAGTGAGTGAGAAAGGTTTTACGCCACTTTTAGCAATATTCCAGCAATATCACGGCGAGGGACACGAGCAATGGGCTTCACACATTGTACCCATGTGGGGAATTGAACCCGGGTCTTCGCTGTGACAAGCGAACGCTTTAACCACTAGGCTACCCTACCGCTCACGGAGGAAGGACTCGTCAGGACTTGGGTTTTATCAAGGGGGAAACGTCACTTACGGTTGTCATTCCTCTCATCCTTAAGATGTCACGCCTTAACATTTTCAACCACAACCAAGCCAGTACAACACGTCCACAACCACAATGTGAATATAAAATGTCTTTAGGAAGTTGTCAAATGTAACGTGTTAAATTCCTGATATCACTTTATTAGTATAGTACAATTTTAGTACTTTTCTGGTTCAGGATTCGAACGCATGCATATTCTCAGAGAGTGGTACCTTTTCGACAGCACCTAGTTAGCGATTTAACCCACACGAGCTTGCTACGAGGTTTCCAGAAACATGCATATTACACAAATGGAAGTCCAGATCAGGTTCTTTGTGTATTCCAGGTGATGGGTGTAAATTGGAACGGCTCACATGGCCGAAAACGTATCATTCACAATTCCAGTTAGAGTGTGGTGTAGGTAAAGAATGTCATATCTGTGATAACGCTGTCTCTAGAACATTTCGGGGTTTAGTCTCATAAGGGATTCCAACAAACACTGAGCACGTTACCGCAAGCACGCAAAGACAGTACAATTGTATTAGAAAGAGTTATTCATATACCAGATTAGCAACGTTAAACCCTCATACTGCTTATTCATGTCGCGAATCTGGAAATCCCTACAGTCTTAAGCGTCATCTTTATTGAACGTATCATATCAGTATAGATATCATACATAAATTCTTGGTATCATCTTAATCAGTGGTGTACGTAATTTGCATGGAAAACACGTTTCAATGACAGCATTGGCATTACTTCGCAGACAATTTGATCACAAAGCTTTTTCTTACCAGCAATGAATTTTACATATACTCGTGTTTGGTGTACTATCCCCATTGCCCGTCCTGCGGAGGGCGGATGGTCTCAGGTGAGGTGAGAATATTTCGCTCATATGACGACGTGCATGCATGTGTATGTGTATGTGCGGCTGCTTAT
>VKKT01016352.1:0-18775 GCA_008038995.1 Haliotis laevigata
TGTGTTTCTGGTTGTTACATCCCGTTCATAATAATGTTCATTAGTTCATAATAATGGTTAGACGTAAGAACAACCTATACAAATGTTATCACATGGAAACAAAGTCGCTTATCCCGTGATAGGTTAGATCCTTTGGATTACACACAGCCTATGCTGAACCTGGTTCTTGTTCTAAGAACGTTACAATTGTTGTATGTATATGTTTTGCCTGTCGTCCTCGACCATTGGTGTATAATATCAAATCTAGAAAATCCACACGTCCTTCTTCCCTGATTAAACCTTATCCTAACCATTTCATTTATTTGTGTTTTTCTTTCGAATTCGCGTTATACATCATTTCTGCACTGAAGACCTCAGTCTACATATATCTGAATCGCAATTTAGGATGCCTCCTAATCACTGTCAGCAGAATACTTAATAATAATGAGGCAAAACTATTGCAAATTAAATGACAATTTCAGACACACATTACATCAAAACATGAATAGCCATGTACGTGAGTTATACATCATCGGATACAGACAGTCTGTTACAAACATCATAAGCCCCTTTGAGTACATGCATACACTGGTTTAGTACCTCTGTGGCACTTCCCTCTGTGGCGTGTGAGATTTTAATTGATCTAGATGAAATTTCACGCTGTGGCCTATGAAATCAGTGATGTGTGACAGAGACAAGTGCCCCAGAGGGAAGTTACCGCATACCCTGTATTCCATATTAACTCGTGTTGCCGATCAATGGCGTACTCCAAAAGATTTAACCACTACTCCACTATGCTCCTTACCTGAGACGTTTCCCATGGAGTACAGATTGACTGTGTCCTGAGTGTGCTGTCAACGCTAAACTGTATGGCGATGGTGATGGAACTTACTCAATGTGATGAATATGTCTTTCATGTTATCCTCATGTTGAGTTCTTGAAAAAAGGTACTTTGATAATTAAGATCAGAATTGTGATAGGGTCTTGATCTACAAAACGTTTTTAACGTTACGACCTGTCGTAACTCTACAGTTTTTCATAGACTTACGAATTCCGTAGCGCTACGAACGCTTTGTGGATTGGGACCCCGTTCTTTACAAGACCGCGAGTGATTACTCCATGTTGTAATATACTCACGGAAAAGAAAAAGGGAACACATCAAGTGCAAGTGTTCTTTATTCTTTTACAGGTTTCTTCACAAGCGTTTATTGCACTGTGGGTGAAATTCTCGAAAAGAATAAAGGAACACTTGTACTTTCATGTGTTCCCTTATTCGTTTCCATGAGTACTTTTAGTTACCGTCTCGAAACCTGTGCACTATATGTAACAGAGATTGAGCAATACACAGCGGAGGGCAAATTGACGATACTTCGACATGGCAATATCGCATGGAGGGCGTGCCCGGTAATGACCCAGAGGTCACGGTAAGTTGGCTACAGTTGTGTTTTGGCGGGAGAACTACCGCTGCCAATTGGCGCGGTGACATCTGAAGAATGAATGACAATATGGGCTGGGCAAAAATCATCACTTGCCAAGTTTCCAAGTTTCCACGTTTCCACACCTTAATGGTGGACAACTCAACTAAATTCTATTTGCCGTCAAGTTAAATTCAGTTACAATGTTTTTCACACTGTGTTTATCCCCAAGTAATACCCAGCTACAAAGGTTGTCCCCAGAGCCAAAATCAAAGTTGCAAGAGGTATTTCTGCTCCTGTTAAGCCTATTACTAACCTTCAGGCTACGCTATCACAATGACCTTAATCGTGAGAGAAACGTTTTAATTCAAGCTGAAGTTTTATCAGGCCGGTTTCTGTTGTGTCGTCCAACTTATTGCCTTTGATATAGGTGCTGGGAAATATCAAAGACTGACAACTGCTTAAGACCCTAATGTTGGAATTCACGGCCTTTTGCAATACGTGCACCCAAACAGACAAGCTGATTTTGGAACAGCTCACAATCATTATTAAATCTTATATTTGTATGACAGGGGTGAACATTTTTTTAAATAATTCGGTCATACTTTTTATTTTGAATCCTCGACGCCATTGTTAAACATGTGTCTGGATAATTGAAACGTCGATAAACATACGAATCCTGGAGAAAAAAACCTTCATCGTTGGAAGAATTTTGAATATCCATGGCGCACCTGGGTTGACATTTTCAAATGTTTATTAGAAGCGATACCTTCAAGTAACAACTACTTCCTCAACATGCTTTGGTTTCCAGGAATGAGGTAAATGAGATAAAAACGGCTTTCTTTATAGAAACTGATGCAACTTGTGAACGCCAACATCTCCTTCCTCTTTGATCATTAAGGTTTGACGTTGGATGATCGGAAACATTTCATGAAGTTCTACTAAAAGCTCTTAATGAATCCTGGTCACAGTTTTGGTGTTTTTAATAAGGCGCAGGACTTCCAAAGACAGCCCAAGTCTCACGTGGATGGACAGCCAATCAGGGTCAAAAACTGTTCGAGATATTTCCCTGCACTTATATCAAAGACATTGCCACACGAGGTGGTTGGCTTGTCTCTGCGTTTGTCACATTGTTCAATTCTGGACACATTTCTTCTTTTCATGACTTGAAGTCGTGAAAGTATTTTGGATTTTAACTCTAAATAGGAGAGACGGAAAGACAAGAACAAATTGAATACGCGTCTATGGAAAATTGATTCGTACTTTTTATTCATCAGCGGGCAACCAGGTACAATAAGTTCCCTTGTTCTTGTGGCATATTTGTTAGTAGTGATGCATTCGACTTTAGTGTCCATGATGTCAAACAATGTTTATGTAACATATTCAATCAGTATGATCCTTTATGGTTATTACTAATATATTCAACAGGTGCCTCATTTTGGGAATTTAATAATGCCTTTGAATAAAATAGTTTGACCAAACAGTCCGCGAATTATTCTATAAAATTTCGTATTTCAGAAGGCCTTCATTTTCGAGAATTGTTATATACTGAATTTTATAAGAAACGCTAAAATCTCTAATGAAAACGCGTCTACTGAAAACTGATCATCGGGCAACCAGGTATAATGAGTTCAGTTGCTTTTGTGACACATTTGTTAGTAGTGATATGTTCGTCCATGACGTGAAACAATGTATATGGAAAATATTCAGTGCGTATGGCTCCTAATAGTTATTATGAATATATTTAACATGTACCTTATTGTGGGTATTCTATGGTGCCTGGTTGTTTGACCAAACATTCCTCATAAAAATTGCGAATTTCACGAGGCCTTTATTTTCGAAAGTTGTTATATACTAAATTCCATAAGAAACGCGACCATTTCAAATGTTTGAAATTATATTAAATACGACATAAATCGAGGCGAAGTGGTGTGTGTTCGATGTTCAGATAGTCATTCTCTTCAGTTGTGTGTTGTGATGATACCGAGTGGCTGCTAATGGTGGGATAACTCGACACTGAAATGTACTCATGACTTATGTGACCTTACTAGATCTAACGACCTCTTAACGACATTATCAAAAAACACTTCTGGTATGAATAAAGATCATTTGCGTGAAAGTTATAAGGACTCTTGTTGTTTACTTTGCATGTTTTCATAAGCAAACACCAATCTGAACATTCGCCACTGTATCACAGTGTTACGTGATTCGCGTTGTTTTTTGTTTTTGTATAGTTTAAATTTGTTTTTTGTTTTTTTTGTTTTTTTTTGTTGTTGTTTTGTTTGGTTTTAGTTATTTTTGCTTGTTTTTTTGTTTTTGTTTTGTGTCTGCGTGTGTGTGTTTGTGTGTCTATGTGTGTGTGTGTCTCTCTCTCTCTGTCTGTGTGTGTGTACCAATTGGTATCGTGGTACGACTGAGCTGTTTTAGCTTATATTGCATACCTTCCTCTGACCTCACACTCCACCCTGACACATTGACCACATTACACATGAATGGTCGTGTGATGTGAGGAATCATTTCGTCTTTTGCTTAAAACAAACCCCCGCTCACATCAGTTTGGTCGAAGGGGACGTCCAGATATGTTAAATGCTCTGTGGAAAGTAGTAGCTCCGTGTCAGGCTATCACGGGGAAGCTTCACTATGTGGTGTTAACAATCTCAGTTGCCTCATTGAAAGGGAAGTTGATTTGAACGCTTAAACAGCCAGTCTTAACACGTGCGCTCTAGGCTTGGCGACAGAGCGTCTTCAGGACGCTTCATCCTGCACGTGATTGCCTAACGCAGGCTTCATTGAGTATGCGGAGAGTTCGGAAAGGACTGTACTGATATCATGACTGTCAGTTTCACCAACGGGAATACCAAACATGCCCCAGTACACAACCAAACACTCACAGTTGTTTACAGGGGAATGCAATGTGACGTAACATGAATCGAGAATACCAGTGATTATATTTTTTCTATGAGATATGTTTAACATAACAACATTACACCTTATACCGATGGCCTATCAATAATGGTGTCAGACAAGTGGATGATATTATGAGCATCGATTCAAGCACTTCCAGAATGTAGACACAGCGACCAATGAAGCGAGAGCACCTGTTTTATTAAGTCGTCTTAAGTACGACATACATAGGTTCTTGGGAATCACCATCATAACACGGGTCTCATTTAAATGAGTTCACAAATGAGAAGTTCCTTTAGTTTAAACAACATTTCTAGCACTGAGATGACCTCATTGTTCCTGGTACTTAACGAAAGGAACCGGGCTTAACTCCAATAGACACTAAAACCTTCAACAAAATACACGAAGCGGAAATTACTACAGCACAACACCGGAACTAGACGTTTCCATCTAAATGGTAGACGAATATTTGCCACTGATTGGTCAAATATCAACACGTGGTCTCAAGTTTCAAATATCTGGGGTCAAATAAACATTGTTCCTGTTTTGTCCAAAAGACTCACTGTTAATGTTGTATTTAACACCATATCCACTCCAGGAATGTCCTTTGAAATGTTGCTCCCGTCGGTCTTGATTGACAGGTATGGTGTCTATGACAAGAAGGTGTCGCCGACGCACGATCAAGTATTCATAAGAGCATGCGGAACTAACGTTACCCAAATTAAGGCGGAGGAGGGAGGCTGTGGGTGGTGACGTAAATGTGGAGTATGACAAGCATGAAGAAATCACTGATTTCATTGCCGGAAACTCCCAGTCTGTACTAGAGGATCCTTATAGTACCACATGGCAGGTATTTAACATTAGCAGTTGAAATAATCAAAGAGGATGATGTTTTTGTTAAACAAGTGCCCGGTACTATTTTTATTCAGGTGTCTCATTTGTGCCAAATTTCTTTACGTTTTCCAGACATCCTTTTTAGAACAAGGCATGTAAACTGTGGGAACAAGAATTTCGAAACGTTTTTTATCAAATGCTTTCGTTCCTTCCTAAGCTTAAAACTGTTGACACATCCGCCCATTTAGACCAAGTCATCATATGAGATCCTGGATCACTTTATATAGAGTATATGTAGTTTAAGTTTTAAAACCAAATGAAAATGAGAAATATTCGCAAAACACTAAATATTTAAATTACAAGGGACATAATACGAACATTTCAGATGTGTTTCCAGGTTGAGCCAGTTTCTACCCTAGGACACTTAAGGCTTTCTATCATACCTTTCCTATAACAGTTATGTATTTCCGATGTGTCTTTTCCTTCATACTCCTACGCCAAAGTGTTACGTTTCATCCTACATATTCTTCCATTTGCCATTTGAACACACCAGATATTCCATATTCATCAGGCTACCAACAAGTAGTCATCATTTCTGTATAACAAACACACATGTCGGGTGTTTGAGATTCAAGGGACTCAACAATAGACTTTCATCCATAAAATATGAGCTAAAAATGCTCCCCTGCATGTTTCCCTACATTGCCGATATGTTGGCAATGGTGTTGTCATGCTGTGGTTAAGTCTGGCCGATTGAGGAAGTGAATTCTAAGGGCCCGCTTTCAAGAGGTCATTCAAAGATTGCACCTGCTGTTTAGAATTTTAAACTTGAATTGCTTAACTACTCCGAGATGTTATACGGCCATTTTGTTTTTGTCAGTCAATGTCCAGTCGCTCCGTGCTCAGTCACACTGCGGTTATCTCCCCTTTGCAAATACATCACGCGTTACTTAGCATAGAGATGCACACTGCAAACAGGAAACAATGTCTAGTCTTATTCGAGTTTGTGTAAAAGGTGCATGTAGGAGACTTCCGTACAAGAGATCAAGCCGAAAACTAACAACATGGCGGACGTAGACGACGAAACAATGGAGGCCCTTGTTATCGTGTAATCTCGCGAATCCTCGTCCCAACAACGCAACGAACCCTCAGAAATATGACCTTAACCATCTGAATCCTTGAGCTACTATGTCCTTAACTAACCCCTAATCTACTGGGATGAAACAATAGCTATCTATTGTTTCCCATCATGGGCCCGTGGAAGTTTTGAGCGGTTTGTTGTTACCTATGACGTGTGCCGTCTGAACAGACTGTGACTTACACACTCCACGAGTTACAGTGAAATGGTCTTTGTTTCCTCAGGGACAGCAAATACTTCCACTACATTGCACCATCACACGTCATCCCGACGGCATAATCTTGAACCAAAGGCTGAACCAGTTCACCCGCAATTTTGAAACTGACATATTTTTAGAACTGATGTTCTTTTATTCAATCGTAAGTGAAGTTAGAAACATTTTAGAGATATGGGGAGATACCTTTTTGCAGGCAGTAACCAGTGCACTGAAATAGTTTAATTATTGTGTTGAACTGTGAGTCTAGAAAATGACAAATTAAGAATAATAACAATGTACGTTAATTTTATAAACTCTAGGTTGGTTTTATTTTTAGCTATATTAAATGTACAATGATGGAGTAACTTACTGGTTTTAGCTGATATATATTGATATAACAGAACAAAATTGTCGCTAGCATTTAAAGAAAATATGTCTTACTTCTTCATGACTTCTTAAAGAATCGTATTTTCAGCGAAAGGGAACCAACAAAATATGTTCAACAACCAGTGGAACATTCATTAGGTAAACGAAATATTTATATTACTTTTGAGGCCAAAAATAGACATGGTTCTTATCATTTGGGGTAACAATAACAATACTGCGAAAATGTACGTTGTATGTGAATTGTAATCTTGTAAAACAGCGTGACTACTCGTTTCACCATATCACACCATATAATATTCGCATTGCCATATGAACTGGCTTGCACATCTAGATCACGGTGCTGTTTGGTGAAAATGCAGGAATTTTCGGCCTTTTTATATTAACCTTTCCAAAAATTAGCAATATTCTCAACTTATTGAACGTTGATTTCAAAGTGTTGATATTTGCTGTCAGTTTATCCAGCTACTACAAGCAATCCCCATTTACATTTTGAGATGTAGGAGTGATTGAATGGGTGATTGAGAGGTTCAGTCACTCAATGAGTATGTATGTCCTTCAGCAACATCCCAGCAATATCCCAGCAATATGATGACGGGGACACAAGAAATGGGCTTAACATGTCCTACTCGTCTGGTAAGATGCGGCACATGTCAAATTTGGACATAGTGATGCCTTAGAGGTTTATTTCTCCAAATGGCATTGTCACATTGCATCAATAATTGATTAATATTCGAGGAAAACCCAAAGTAACACAGGTTATATATGCTCAAATCCAAGGATCATAATCGATGTCAGTTGACATTCGACCCGATGGTTATGTTGGAATACCACTGTTGCCATCTTACTGGAATGCTGCGAGAAGTCATACCTTATATATCTTATCAATAGATCAAAATGAAAATATTCCCAAATCAAACTCAACAGTCAGTTCACTCTATGCAGGTCACAATTCTAGCGCATAACTAGAAAGTCGTTTAGACAATGACCTATGAGGTAAGGTTTATTGGAACGGTGACTATAAAGTAAGTTTTACTGAAAATGTGACTATTATGTAAGTTTTATTTGAACTGTAACTATCAGGTACGTTGTACTCGGACTGTGACGTTGAGGTATGCTTTACTTGAACTGTGACTTTGAGGTATGTTTTACTTGAACTGTAACTATAAGGTAAGTTTTACTTGAACTGTGACTATAAGGTATGTTTTACTTGAACTGTGACTATGAGGAAAAATACTTGAACTGTGACTATAAGGTAAGTTTTACTTGGACTGTGACTATAAGGTATGTTTTACTTGAACTGTGACTATAAGGAAAAATACTTGAACTGTGACTATAAGGTAAGTTTTACTTGGACTGTGACTCTAGGGACAGTTTTGCTCGGACTGTGACTATGAGTAAAATTACTTGAACTGTGACTATAAGGTAAGTATTTGAACTGTGACTATGAGGATAGTTCTACTTGAAATGTGACTATGAGGATAGTTTTACTTGAAATGTGACTATGAGGATAGCTTTACTTGAAATGTGACTATAAGGATAGTTTTACTTGAACTGGAATTTTGAGGTAAGTTTTACTTGAACTGTTGAATGTGTGGAAGATGAAGACGAATGCACACTTAAATATAATGTCTTCAATGTTAGAGATATATCCGTTTTCATCTCAAATCACAAGAAGCATAATCGAACCGGAAGGAAATAGAAGTAACAAATTCATCATACAATCACGAATCACTGTAAAGGAAGTCGATGACGTCACGAAATGAACTCGTGTTTGATTGGATGCACAGGGGAGAGTAATGAGTGCGTCAACGGAGGTCAAGGGACGAACTGAGAAGACATGTTCATTTAGATAGTGGACGTGTACTCGAAGAGGCGAGAAGGTAAATGTGCTCTGTTAATCCCATGTGAGGTCAGTTCCGTAAACTGTTGACCACTCAACTTTCGACCAATGGAAGCTTTTATAACCCTTCCGTAATGGCTATTAGAAGGGTCTAAAAATACCCCCGGCTAAATCCACGGCGCACATGGACTCCACATGTCATGGATCATATTTACTAACTAATACCCTGATATGCAGCCGGAACCTCGCTGACAAGAAGGTCTATTTTCGGGCTCTCATGTATTTGCCAATTTCACCAGGGACATTTCAACATGATTTTTAACTTTCTACATTTCGAAAAGAGTTTTTAAAAAAGTTATATTTGTAGATTGAATAACTTTCAAACATCTTGATAAATCGTGCTTACGTGCAAACTGTCTGGAATTTTTGAAGCAACCAAACTTGACAAGATTGTGTGGAGGTGGATAACTGTGATTATGGGGGTAGACCATGTTCATGTACATACAATCTGCATCCTTTGGGGAGACACACTTGACGACCTGGTTTGATGGATAAAGGTAATCTTTACGCTCTTCATAGAAACAGTTCAGAAATATCCCTAACCACGCTGTTTCCTCGTACTCGAAACACTTGCATGTTTTTCGCGTTATATTATCCTCCGAAACCAGTTCTTTATCCCCTGAAATTAGTTCTGTATCCTCTGAAACCAGTTCTTTATCCACTGACACCACCTCTATCCCCACTTTGCATCGTTGAGCTATAAAAAGACATCCTTCTCCCGAGTCAGATGCTGTTTTTAATCGAAATGTAGACCCGATGTTATTTTGACAGTTTTGTTAATGTAAAAGGTAAATCCTTCACATTAGTGCCTCAAAGTTGACTTTGTACATTTAATGAAAGTCTAAGCTCAGGGTCGCACAACGGTAATACCAGCGTCTTACGAAACATCCTGACTCAGTTGATGATGGCATTTTTATCACACACTTCAACATCCCTCGCCCAAATGAAGCCCTCTTGAAATCTCTACTCACACCCTTCCATAACATGACATGACAATGTTATGCAGAAGAACCATTTCAATTACCAAGTAAAGCATAATTTGACTTCATACTCTTGCGAATTATGTGTCCTTCAAAGACCGTGTCATATTAATGCAAATATGCACGACATTTCTTTGTTGAAAGGTGTAGCCAGAATGTCCACCATCAGGTTAGTAAAGATGCTGATGCTGAAGCGATATGCACACTAGGGTCGGTCTTCTCATAGCGACTTTGCTCTTTTGTTGGGGCGAGCGCACCAGCGCTTTACCAGGGATTAAGTAGCGTCCTCGATGGAGGACAGAAGCATACCTGTGCAATACTGAGCAGCACAAAACGAATGGTTCAATGCAGGTATTCAGTGTTTGAAACGCTCTTGCGCATCTTTACTTCTTGTCCTAAATGTGGACATTATTATTAAAAAAAAAGAATTAAAAACGTGACCGAAATTAAACTTTGAAAGCGTATGTGAAGGACATGGGTTGTAATAATATGTTCAACTGGTTTATGAGTGCCTGCATGGTGTTGTACACACAAATTATGAAAAAATATGTTTATTTTATTTGTTGTCCTTGGTCAACGTGTTTCAAAGAATGCTTTCATGCAGTGTGAAATATAAACATCTTCGCTGCAGAGAGCATTAAGAAAACGTTCCTTAACAGTGATTGTGATACAACTAGGTGAGGAAATTGGGTGAATATTATGACGTCTGAATGTAAACGCAACATCGTTTCAACGTATTCACAATTCACACATGCGATGCTTACAAATATTCCCTTACCTTTATAAGAAACGAGTCATTCAACATGCGTCGCTTCCCCTCATTTTAGCAATCGACATTCATTTTTATTGCTCTAAATAAATCTGGAACAAAGTGTTCCCAATATACACAAAAATAGGGACATTAGTCATTTAAGTAAATTTGTGTGAACCCTTCGTGAACGTTTTTGCAGGTATTTATGTCGCAAGTTTGTCAGGTCGATTGAGGTAGTGTAGAAATAGGGGCCAATGTACTTAACAATGATGGCAGGCTTCGTTATTGCACAAGCAGTATACACATATGCACCGGGAACGTAAAGGAATCCTAAGTGTTTTGCAGCAGGGGACGATGAAAAGAAATCTTAGCGTTGGGTGATACATGAACACCAAACGCGTGATATATTTATGAGTAAAACCATAAGTATATTGAAACAACAAAAAGGATTTGTTTTCCCGAGATGGGCGTCGTCTTAAATATTTGCTGAGTAGGCGTTTTTTACTTTCAACTTGTGACTGACAACACATCACTGGCTATGTACTTTTTTCCACAGCTACGTTTGTGTTCGTTAATCAAAGATATATAGACTGGGAATAATTTAGATGGTAAAACCCGTTCCTGGAAGAGATGAGTTGAATTTGTTTCAAGTATATAAATTACACAATTGGTGGAGAATGTATCGTTACGAAGGAATATACTCGATAATTTAATGAAACTGCATCCCTAATTATAAGAGAGCAGCTTCATGTAGTCACGGCCACTGGGCAGTGGGGACTTTACCTTTAAAGGAGAAGTTACAAAACGGACAGATTCTAGTTTCAGTCATATTTCCGAAGAAGTTGGACCGTTAAATGGACCTTTCAATAGACAAGTCAATGGCGGAGAAGCCGTACAAAGACTGTCTGAGGTAAAGCATACATTCTCACGGACAACTTTTGGCAAGAGGCTTGGAAAACACGTGTAAGATGGGGAAAAGTGGGGCAGTAACATTTAGAGGGATACTGAAGAACTGATGTTGAGCAGGTATAGAAAGCAATCAATGGCATTTGTTTGACTTAGGATTAATTCTCTAGTCAACTGTTGACTTGTCACAGGTATCTCAACAATGTCCACGAAAATAGGTTTAAGGCGGACAAGAAGACAATGGGATGGAGACTCAACATTGACTTGTCTTATTGCTGCCTATTTTAAGCGTAAAGACATAGTTGATTGTTGAAAATGATTACCTTTAGAATACTTGTTCAAGTTTAACCAAGTTTCATACAAAAGTGGAGTGACTCAAATGCATTAAGCACCTCTTGTAATCACTGATTTTCAGTGACCCATTCCTGGAACCTTCACCTCTAAGTGTGCATGTACGCACGTGGGTTCGGTTCCCTTGAAACAAATCTGATATTGGTTATTCTCCAGCACTGATGTTATATTCACAAATGTATCTCATTGACGTGATAAATACCAAATGATTCAATTCAATACAGATATATCAACATTATTTTATCCTATTTAATACTTTGATCAAGTGTCTGAGATTATTCCGACTTGGCGTTGGCCTGTGAGTTAAAGATGATTCTGAAATTTATCGTGTTACTAATATCTGCCAGCCTCTAAAAGCTATTTTGATTTACCACCATAAAAAACCCGTACAAAATGACCATGTGTTTTGGATTTTAAATGATACGCTATATACTTACATCTTTAATAATTTAATATTTAATCACGACAATAAAACACTCTAGAAGCGATAATAGGCTGAAGCGGTGTCAATAAGAAAAGCACTTACCATTGTACGTCGATCGTCGCCGTGTCGTCGTGGTCACCGTTGTTTTTACTGTTGTCGTTTTTGTAGTTGTTGACTTGGGAGTCGTAGTTGTGGTCGTTATAGTTATCGTCGTAGGAGTAGTCGTTGTAGTAGGTGTAGTCGTTGTAGTAGGTGGAGTCGTTGTGGTAGTAGTAGTTGTTGTAGTTGGAGTAGTAGTTGTAGTGGTTGGTGTAGTTGTAGTTGTTCTCCGAGTAGATGTGGTTGGTGTAGTCCGAGGTGATGTATAAATCGGCCTTGTTGGCCACTGCGTGGTGATTTCATTCAGCCAGGGCTTAGAGGGTCTCCTTGTCGGCCACCACGTAAGAGGGGGTCTTGTCGTCCATGGTGTCCATGGTGCCCACGTTGGCCTTCTAGGGGCACTAGTTGTTGGGCGTCTAGTCACAGGGCGCCATGTAGGGCGTTTTGTAGTTGGCCTCCACACTGGACGCCGAGAAGTGGGTCTCTTGGTTTTTGGACGTCGGGTAGTTGGCCTTCGAGTAAATGGACGACGCGTTGTTGGTCGACGGGTGATTGGTCGATGGGTTGAAGGTCGACGGGTAATTGGTCGATGGGTTGATGGTCGACGGGTTGACGGTCGACGTGTTGTTGGTCGACGGGTAATTGGTCGATGTGTCGTTGGTCGACGGGTAGCGGGTTTATGTGTTGGGCGCCTGGTGAAGGGTCTTCGACTTGTTGGCGGTGTAAAAGGTGTCCTGCGGGTGCTGGGTCTGCGTGTGAAGGAACGTGGGGTTGTAGGCCTAACAAGCGGCTGTTTGGTTACAGGTTTCCGCGTTGGTTTCCTTATCGGAGGCCGCCTTGTCACCCAACGGGTAGTCGGGCGTCTAGAGGTAGGTCTCCAGGTTACTGGTACCCTGGTGGGTTTATCGGTTGGCAGTGGACGCCATGTTCGGGGTTTGATGGTGGTAGTAGGTCGCCTATAGGTAGGGGGTGGGGTGAATGGACCCTTGGTTTTGGGCCCTCGAGTTGGGGGTTTGGGTCGTTGGGTTCGTCGGAGTTGAGACGGCGTGGTCAATCCACCGTCGGGTATATCACAATCATCATACGGGGAATGTTTCCAGACACATACCTTGTACTTGAGGGACCAGACAGTATACGGCGTACTGCACGACAACTTCCAGGAGCGGTTCCCAAAACAGGTGTAAAACACGCTACAATCATTGGAGTCTCTTACATAAGTCTGCTGCGCCACCGGGAACTTGCAAGGACTGCTGACGGGTGGTTTATATAATGATATTTTTGAATCCTTGGCAAAAGCTATCGTAATCCACAACAATAAAGTCCACACGTTTGTGAATCTGAAGACAAAATGTCTAACATTTGATGATATTGATTGCACCATTGTAGTATATTATGGCGAAAATATATCCAAGAGACGAATACAGGGTAAGATCCAAAAGCTATACCCAAATAGGAAGCACAATGCTTAACTCAGTTGCGTCCTCCTATTCCTGGTTAAAAGGTCCTGCCTTATCCACAATGTCACACTATGAGCTAATACGAGCAGCGACAACCTTCTTCCAAGCGCTGCCAGCGACAACTAAACTGAACTCGAAGTAGGAAGAACTTTAAACACACTGCGCGGTTCCCCTGCGAGCAGAGGGCTGGTCAATGGCGGAGTAATCCACGCAGAATCCTCGTATTTGAATTCGCCCTCAAAGAGATTAAGAATCGTCTTGTGTCGTCTGCTTGCTGGCATTCCGTCGCAGCGCTGGTCACGTGATACGCGAGTTCCGCGCGCTGTTTGCCGGTGTTGGGTCTGAGCTTGCTGTGACGACGTCAAGGTTGTAGAATATAGAGGACACAAACAGTTCCTGCTGTGTCACTGGCAGTTCAAGTCATTTCCCCTGATTGAAAGTTGCCTGGCCAATTGTGTGCCGATCTTAGAGCAAACAAATCTTGTGCAGGTAATAGGCCTGGGTCTTAGTTCCAACTAGCTCCAGCCATTCAGGTGAAAAACTAAGCAAGATGGCACTCAAGGGACTAGACACTTGGGGATTGGCGGCGAGCATGTCTTTAAGTTTCAAATACACACTAATGCTCTTGAAAACTGTAATGATTTGTTAAGTGTGTCTAATTTCAAGGTCACTGACGTCATAGTAATGGCATTGCTGCATAAAATAGCGTTTGCTTTGCTTATTCCTCCTTACATACCATGTTGACTGTCATAATCGTCGGCGGTAAATGTTTGTCAAGCAAAAACTTGCATAATTGTATTAACTCAAAAGACAGATGCATTTAGCAAAGCTTACTCCCTTTAAGGAGCGATCACCTGTTAATTACAGGTATAGCTTGCCAATTAGGCGCAGGTACGCCGCACAACTATAAAAATCAAGGACAATAGTGCAATTCATACCATGGAATCATTGCCAGATGTAATACCCCTCCGGCGACGTCGTGATTTACTAGGTCAAAGAAAGTCTGCTGAACTTTAACAATTAACATGCTCTCTGTGGGACAAAATATTAAACAGATCTGCCAAAAATAATGAGAGATTACAATGACATATCTGTACAGGTTAGACTGACATTTGTTTCTGCACATGTTGCTAAAGCTAGTTATAGCAAATAAAAAAATTAAGTAAATAACCTCATTTAATCCAAACCCCTTCTTTAGCAGGTACATAGACGTATTATAGAGTGTTAAACGAATATTCTACCTTAAATTTAGAGAAGTGTTTGTCTCTATTAAATTAAATATTTCTTAAGGAAAGTTATAATCATATACATCATTATGGTACCCAAGTAACTATTTTTGTTGATGCGACTCTCGTCCTCATCCTCCTCCTATTATCTACATAATTCAATACAAATCCGTATCGTAACCCTATCTGGCTTCTCCGTGCCCATGTTACCTAAACGGGGGCGGTGGGGTAGCCTATTGGGTAAAGCGTTGGCTCGTCACGCCGAAGACCCGGGTTCAGAGCCCATTTCTTGTGTCCCCAGCCGTGATGTTACTGGAATATTGCTAAAAGCGGCGTAAAATCAAACTCACTCACTCACTCACTGTTACCCAAACAGGTGCGATGCAGACCCAGATGAGCAAACTACCAAACGGATCACAAATGTGTCCGTTCATATTATCAAACTTCTTGTGACTGTTTAATGTTTGATATATCCAAAATTTGTAAACGGATGAACACACATCAAATACCTGTTTCATCCCTAAAACAAACACATCAATAAATCCTCAAAGTTTGATAACAATCTTCTGTTGGACGACTTTTTGTTCTTTTATATGGTGATATTTTTACATGCATAACATTCTAAATGTTACACTGGATAAGGGAGCTTGTTATCTTATTAAGTCAAGGAACGGTTTTCAAATAATTCAATTCTAAATTTGTTTAGATACGTGTTAAGGTAGCTCCGATTGTACAACGCTACTGTTTATGAATTGTGTTTGTTCTGTGAGTCCCGCTGCAACTGTGCACCCAACTTCCAGCGTTATGCACAAACATCTTCTTTCACTAAGATTCAATTTACTCACTATTAATAGTTCAAGTCAAATCCAACTTTCGCTGAACGAGAAGGATGGTTTACAAATCGTTAAGACGCAATGGACGACGCGGGGCTTAGACTTGACGTGTGAAATGTGCAAGAACACATTTCTCGTTTTGATCCTTGTGTGCCATTTGAAGGCTTAATCCAAAAATATATTGGAGAAACAAAATGAATTACCGTCAAGTTCAAAAGTGTTACAAAGACTAATTTGGCAAAGAAATATCTGACATTGTTTTATGCAAGCAGCCTTAGGCCTTTGGAGAATTCAACCCCAAATGGTGACGAGTAGCAGAGAAAGGTGGATCAAACTAGATGGCTCTGCTGATGAAGATAGTCAGCGCAGTGGGCTCGCGCTCTATGGCTGGATCTTAGAGGATTTCTTTTTAGGTAAGCAGGTGGGAAAAGTAACACCTAGGCGTTACAAGTGAGAATTGTAAAGTTCCTCGAGAAATATGGCTACAAAAATACCTCTTATGAGGTAAACAAACATAGTTAACCTTAAAATCGTCAGAATAAAGAAGACAAATTTGTTCGTTTCTTGAGTGAAAACACACCTTTAACAATAATATTTTGTGCTAGAGTGGTGGCCTGTTGGTTCGGTGTAACACATAAGTGCCAAGTGCGTTTTGGTTGATTGTAAAAAAAGCTCATCCTAATCAACATTTAAGTCGGAGTCTTGTCAGTGCATCCACTGAAGGACGATCATGATAGGCTACAGACACAGACACAGACAGATCACAGCCCGTGTCATTGCAAGTTCCAAAAATGATTTACGAACTCATAAATTTGTTTTAAGAGGAAGTAAATATATTTTTGTTATCTTTTTGACCTCAAAATAATAATGCAAACAATATTGTTTTTAAAATCGCTATCAACAGGATTAAACTTTGGCACAGATCTTGGATTGCTATGAGAGCGGCCTTGTGTGTATGTTTTGATTTGAAATGTTTGTTACAGGAAAGAGATCCATACTTTCACAAAGAATGAAAAATATTTGCAACATCCAATTTCGTTCGATTTAGCCACAGCGTTCTCCACTTTCCGACATCTCACTATAATAAACCACGTGTACAACAGTTTATATTCCAGCCGGCTCTGAGATATCATTCACCCACTGGTTATAACACGCACGGAGAAGGGTTGTGTGACTAGTATCCTTAACGATATAAATATAACGGAATTTGAAAACATCCAGCAAAATATTTTTGGTAAATACGTTTGTGATTGATACACATAATAAAATTGTAACATTATCTTAAGCTCAAAGTAGGAGTATGATAGTAGTATGTTTGCGATACCGATGCATCAAATTTTATGAGTACATATAGGAAGAACCTGTGAAGATCTTGGTTAGAATTGGTGATATTCAGTAACCCATACTTGTCGTAAGAGGTGACTAACGGGATCGGGAGGTCAGGCTCGCTGGCATGGTTGACACATATCATCGTATCCCATTTGCGTAGATCGATGCTCATGATGTTGATCACTGGATTGATTGGTGCAGACTCTGTTATTTGTCTGGGATATTGTCGAGTGCAGCGATTATCAACGAACAAACATAGAAAGTGTCCCATCACTCGTACTTTATGAATCGTTAAGCCTGAAATCTGTTAATCTGATTTCATCCATACTCCATACAAAATGTATGGATACCAACTTGTTTATTACGAGTATGCGAGTGTGCTCATTCCTGCCTGACAATGGTACAAGAACCTGTATCGAAACGTCGCACGCTCCTAATATAGAAGTTGTTATCCATCAAGAAGTTTGTTCCATCTGGCTGGTGCTAATATAATGATGTTATATACTCATGCCAATAATGGTTGTCACCCCCTTCAAGTTTTTTATTGGAGAGGGGGTGTGGGGTTGGGGTGTGGGGTGTGTGTTGGGTTGGGGTGGGGAGGGGGGTGACAACCATTATTGGCATGAGTATATAAATGATATTAACGGCTTGAATTTAAACCCAATTAACCCCCAAATAAGGATAACTAAACATTATATGTGATCATATGAATGAGTTGGGGATAATCATATGTGACCATATCAATAACTTGGTAATAATCATATGTGATCATCTCACTGAATTGGTAATATCATATGTGATCATATGAATGATTTGGAAATCATTCAGCCATTACTGATCGAATGGTGATATACTTTGCAGTAATTGTTATATGCTTAATGCATGTTATGAAGTTCATTTATAGATGGAAAACAAAACTCAATGTAGAAAGACATATGAGACTTTCTTCTTCGGATTTTCTATAAAATATGTCTGTACAGTCTCGTCTTCATAGTTTGCATGACCCAAACGAAAGAATTTAATTATTAAACATATTTTATTTAAAGGTTTCTCTTTATAAAATGAATCAAATTAACAATAAGGATAGTTCTACTTTACAGCTTTTTATTTCAATAAATGTGACGGTTTGGTGTAGATGCTGGTACTGACACTATAAATAAGCAATTGATGTTCAGAAATGTGAAGTAGGAATTTTGTGTAACAGCAACTGATGGTTATACAAGGTTGAATGGTAAACGACTGCTGTTTACACAACAGATAAGCATGAAGTGTAAGGCCAGATCAATGTGTATATGAGAACAGTAAGATTGATAAGGAATGGCGAGTAAACAACACACAGTGACTGGCATGGGCATGTAACATATGATATATGTGTGATAACATTTTCTCAGTAAACACAGATTCTAGAACTTTTGTCGGATTGAGTCCCATCCGGGATTCGAACCCTCAGAGTCAGGCACCTAATCTCCAGCACACAAAGTTCATGGGCATGTCATTTGGACTGAGAAAGTATGATGAGTAAAACAACATACTGATAGATACGGATTGGTTGATTGGACGGAGAAAGTATGATGAGTAACACAACGTTGTGATTGATACGGATTGGTTGATTGGACGGAGAAAGTATGATGAGTAACACAACGTTGGGATTGATACGGATAGGTTG
>VKKT01016384.1:0-18733 GCA_008038995.1 Haliotis laevigata
CCGTAAATGTTGTTGTTTTAAAGTGTCTGCGAACTGGCTGTCTGCGTAATGGGAGGACACCTTCCATGTCATTATCTTGTTGTAAAGGTGATGGTGCTGCACCGTGCTGTGGCTTACAGTAATTAAAGATTACAACATTATTAGTTGGTAACTATGTACACAGTAATATTCTTGGTTACGTTGTGCCGATATATATCAAGGTTTCGAACTCATGTTAAATTAAAAGTTACCAAAGTTACCAAAGTATCAAAGCATATAAAATATAAGATCTTTGCAATTGATAATGTTGTTTTTAATCAAAAGACATATTACTTCAGAATATTCCCAGCTTTGAATTGTATGTTGTAAAAGCAAGACAAGAGACAGGTATCTACGAAAATAAATAATTTTAATTTAGGATATATTAAACAACAGTGAAGTATTTGGCTGCAGACATCCGAAATCTGCGTCACCTTGATGAGGAAGTGTCGCTGTGCATCTGTCCCCGAGAAACCTGCAACAACAATATCAAAACAAAACTGTAAATATAGCAGGTGAAAGGAACTTAATGGAAACGTTGTCGTCAATGCAGCTGGTAGGAAAGAAAAATCTAGGCTCGGAGATTGGAGACAAGGGAATGAAGACTATTGGCTTTGCACATGAAGGTTTCAGATTTCATAACCTTGTTCCTGTGTAATACTATTTCGTCTTAGAAGTCGACAAAAATAACATAAAAACTAACGAACATTTATGATCTTGTCTTTTAGGTGATGACAGAAAATGTAAAATGTGACATATTGAAATTCTTCACCATTATATGTTCCTTAATGAAAACTATACTGTTGCAACAATATTTGGCTCTACGTTTACTTACACATATTAATATAAATTACTACACATTAATATTCTTGGCCGTGTATGTCGGCTAGGTTTAATATATTTGATAAATTTCATGAACCCACACAGAACGAAATCAGGAAAATGGCATTGTTGTGATGGCAGTAGACCAAATGCACATAAACAGTAATAGATCCTAAAGATAAGGCTTATCGGCTCCATAAATAATTTTGATTAAATACATTCTATAAATTAGTTCATGACCTATCACTGCAAATTACGATCTAATTCAAATTTTAATACAGCTTATTAAATATAATTAACTGTTTATCAACTATTGTTAATTTCACATGCCAAAATCACCTGTAAGAGTTATATATTTCACCATTTCACTGGCTAATCTTAGACAGGCTTTGTAATGACAACGCTATCGATTTCACCTGATTAGAATTTAATTATATGCACGTCAAAACTCGACCTATCAGATAACCAAGGACTACACGAGCGATGGAAGTAATAGGACGGGATTCAGAGGTCTTGTCAAACAACGCTAGTTAAAAGATGTACATAACAGTATTGTCAGTTTCACAACTCGGGGAGATGTAGATTTAATTTGCATGACAATACGCAGGTTGAGACGCACACATCTCCTGTCATTTCATCCTTCTGCCCAGTGCAATAGACAACGGCAATTAACACCACCTGTCATGAAGCTTAACATCAAGCTGCACATATCACCATGGAACACTACACTTTATGATTGATTCATACATATGCATGTGAACGTATTATTTACAGCTCCCCATACAGTGTGTTGATATATGATAGACAAATATTTTTCAACAGAAATAATTCTGGTAGTCAGTATTGCAGTATTAAGTTGTATTTCATAGAAACATTCGGTTCATTGAGCTGTTCCCTCTGTTTTAATATTAGCTGATAATGGCTTCATTTCGCCGGTGTTCAGTTTTAATGAAATTTGGTTTATTGGCAATAAATGTCAGAAAAACCTTAGATTTGATAGAACAAATGTGATATTTGCACTATAAGAGCAGATGCTAAAATAGATTCATAGCATAAACACAATTATCCATAATTCACAATTGTGTATGTTGATTGTTATTGACTTTGATTGTGAGCTTGCTATGGATATAGCAGTCAAATGAAAAGGAAATATTTTAATAGATATTACGAAAAGGAGGGTAGGACTTATGCAAGTGACTTTCTGACGTTTATCTTGGTTACAGCATTTGTCACACTCATGTGTATTACCACGGCATGTGACTATACATAAAGTATTTCCTTAACGACTATCCTGTTCATCTCGTTTTTGAACAAAATAAATATGTCATAAGCCTATGTTCAGCACAGTGGAAAATTCCCATATATGCTTTTTCATATCAAAGCAATACCATTTCACATTAGATAAACAAACTGACATCTCATTTCTACATACATGCACCAAAACCAAGTTGGCAATGCCCCATTTAAGATTCAAGAAAAAGCGCGTTAATATGACTGTGTGAAAAGATTATTTCTGAAAAGAGGCTCCTTCAGAAATTGGAGGTGAATGGCTGGAAGTTATAGCCAAAGAATCACTCTTATCACTTGAAAACTCTTTCAACATATCGTTTACTTATTATTCTATACTTAGCGAGGGCTTTGAAGACCTGCGATCGCTTAAAAGACAATTTTCATCATTTATCCAACGCTTTGAAGTGATATTGCGCGTCAAATCAGTCGGTGAAATTGACAACAGCTTGTTCATTAGTTAAGATATGGTCGTCGGTTCATTACAGGCGCCCCCTGCAGGGTAATTGATCCTCACTGGGTAGTTCGGTGCACTACTTTCTTTGGCGTAGATATGTTTACAAAGAGTGATGCGAACGTTTAGAATAGTTCACAAGATTACAAGGAATATGGCATTTAATCGTGCAATAAAGGATGGTATGTTTGGTTGCAAGAGCATGGAGCGTTTGGTATGCATTGAATAGAAAAAGATGTGATTTATACCTGCAAGGGCATTGTATTTTCACGGGTCGCCAAACAATCCCGCCATCTTGATTTTCGAACAATGGCGGCCATGACGTTGGATCATCGTCTGCTCTCTGTGACGTCAGATCATTAGCTGGTCGTCTGGGGCGAATGGACACTGCCCCCTCGGGAGAAACGTGCTTCTTTGATGATGTAATCATTTCATGACGACCACAAATCGAGCTGTCACTGTTTATAGGTAGCTAACTGAACCTATCTTTCGGTCATTATCAAGACGGAAATGTATTGCCTCAAACTGAAGATTTCATTCATTTGCAGTCTTTGAAGTCTGGACTTGACAACGAACTGTCATTCTATGGTCGTCATTTTAAGATTGCAAGCAGACTTGCGACAGGGTCTATGGGGAGTTCATTCTAATCAAAACAGTATATTTCATCTTACGTTTGAGAATATAGCTTTGAGTCAAGATATCACAGTTAATGCACCACCATGTTCAATAATGCACAACAGAAACTGCTATGACGGCTAATGTCAGTGGAGGTGAGGCACCCCTGACTGTAGACTCGTGTACACTGCTAACGGAGACATCATGGAAGAGGAAAATAGAGGTGCACGTGACACGTGACCATTGTACAGCGCAGCCGCAGCTGCCGACGGAAGCGACACACCAAACAATGGCGGAAGCATTGGTCTAGAGGCCATTCGAAGCTTTTCTAATTCGGCTTCTTGAAGTCGTTTGGCTTTTGCACGTCGATTTTGGAACCAGATTTTCACTTGTGTTTCTGTCAGATTTAGGGACGCTGAAAACTCGGCTCTTTCCGCTATGGAGAGGTACTGTTTTTCCCGGAACTTCCGCTCAAGCGACATCAGTTGTGTGGTCGTGAACGGGGTTCTTGGCTTTCTGTTTGGTTTGTGCTTACGGAGGCATGTTTTAGGACTTATTGGCTGTCGTTCTCCTATACCTGGAACAATGAGAAATACATCATGTATGTCAAACTAATATCGACGTCATTATTACATCCACAACACCACGAATTATCTATCATGTTATACTCATATGAATGGATAGGTATGATGAGATGAAATTGTTAAAATGCAGACAAGTCTCAATGTTGGTTGAAAGGTATTGCAGGATATGCTGTCGACCCGCCATTGAATTATTATTTCAACTTTGCCCATCTTCTCAAGACTTCGTTGAGCAAAGTCCATACATAATCTGCAGCTTGAATGCTTATTCTCAGTCATAAAAAAAGTTATTTAACAAGGACCACAACATCCCATAATACAAACATAAAACCTATGAACTACATAGTTCAGATGATCAAAGGACCGTCTCAATGAAACTCTTGAGGGTCAATTGTTGGATTTCGGCATGTCTACTTACGGTTTATGCAAAGTGCATGTTATACCACAGACATTACTGGGGCGGTATTGTGTTGGTTTACTGGTGTATAAAATAGCCCAGCAGTACATGTTGAAAATGTGATAGACTACAAATAAAAGTTCCAAGTATAGAGTCTTTAATCAGGCCTCGTGCAGAGTTTATATCACACATTGCGTTTTTCTTCAAAGTGTGAAATATTAGATTTAAATATTAAAATGCCACATCTTTATGCCTCTGAAAATTCTTTATGAACATTTTTCATGTCTTTGATATAAATATAATGCCTTTTCTTTCACGTCTGATTAATTCCAACTATTTAATATCGTGTTTTAGCGATGCGTTTTACATAAAAGCGTTGTCGGACATACATATTAATTTCGATATAGACACTCAGACGCCTTGAATACTGCCTGTATAAACACGATATCATATCCCCTGTTTATATGTGATATATGTTGACTGACTGCAATCCCATTTCTGTTAGTATGGATGAGAGGTTTCAATTTGTGGTGTTAGCGTTCCACGACCTCCTTAACAACTTGTCCCTCGTTAAGTGAATGACTAAATCTACAATCACGAACTATTATCCGATGCTGGAGAACAATGCTTTCAATAGGAGGATCTTTAGGCGATTTGTATTTTATGCATTCTCTAAACTTTCAAATGTAAATTAAGCATGTTGTCGTGCTATGGTCATTTACACTTTCACACTGTTTACCTTTATGTCACATCAGTATGCTTTGTCAAGTAATCATTAACACTTTAACGGCCTTGTCTCCTAAAATCCATACGGACTGTTAAATGCTTCACTCTTTAAACTGATTAGTGAATTGCTTTCCCTGTATGGATAGTATACGATTAACTCATGCGTATTTGAAGGCATCGCCTGATAAATACCACCCAGCTGCTGCTATTCACAGCGATCTGTCATATATTCGGTGAAATACATTATTGTACATTTCAAACGTTCTGACTACAGAACCACAAAGTGCCTTTGTTCGTGTGCAGTGAAAGTGACAAGTTGATCGCGCGTAGCATCAGAAATGAAAACAGACTTACAATCGAAATGATTCGGACGGTGCAATTCAGTTCATTACAGTCGTTGTCATGTTGATTTCAATTTTTGTGAAATCTAACGACTCGTGTGACACGGAGACCGATATAGACATGGGTGTACTCATCCTGCTACAGGTGATACACTGTCAGTAGCAATGCAGGTTATTGTGTAGATATGGACTGAATCTGCCAGGACTTTACGTAGAGAGTTAGTAGCCTAGGTTCACAACGATAAATGCATCATAAAGACGCTGCTATACGTCAACCTCCAATGGACTGAGAACATAAAATCAGTCAATAATACTGAATATAAGATCGTACCATTATTTAAAATATTAACCATATTATCAATTATCGATTTGAAGTAATTGGTGATTTCAAGTGGTGTTTGTTCTCTACGTATGTTTTGGCAGGTATTAGGTAATAAATCATAAAATGATAGTAACAGAGACACTCAAGACGTCAATAATCATTGATTTTATGTGTCAGATCACCAGCATAAAGAATGATCAAGACATTTAGATTTCAAAATGAGACTTTTCTCCTTAACAATGACGATATATTTCAAAGTGTACCAGTCCAAACACTAACCCCCTGATCAGTCAACACAGCTCTTCGTCCACAAACCATCTCTCCAGAAATAAACCGGTTCAATTTGTAACGTTACAAGTCGTATCGATATGTTAGAAACGTACCCCAAGGAGCTCCCTATTAGAAAATTGTCCTATATCTTAACACATAGAATTTCACGAAGCATGGAACTGCCGTGTAGTGTTTCATTAATTATGTACACGTTGATCTATTATAATGAGGAGTTAATTGGTCTCCGGGGACTTATGTCTGCAGACAGGAAACCACAAGGCAGCAACCAACCATAGTATATATTACGCTGTAAAACCGAGCTGCATTTCCTTCGTTCCGCCCGTTGAGCTGTGTTCCGGAAGTGACTTTGTATTAACTTCAGTACCTCTATGACATTGTCATATATTTCATACCTCATTCTCAGTCGACCAGACAAAAAATATATATTCCCACACTGTTTCATATTTAGCTCGGTATCAAATAGAAGAAAACAAGGTATGAGTTTATAATTTTATTTCCATCAAATTTATTCCTTTCAGGATCACATCTATGTAAATGTGAATACACGCCAGATGTGATGTCTTTCCTCTTAGTGATATTAAAATCGCAATTATATATTCCTACTGTTTGAAACAGAATTATCACGTATAGTTTATATCTAATTTAGAACACTTATCCTAGCAATCATAAACGTTACTGGGCATTTTTTTATTAAATCGTTTTTATTAAGTATTTAATCAGGAAAAAACAAGCTGAAATGTTCTCTTAATTCAAGGCACGTGAATAAGATACCATATATTCATCGTTTCATATCTCGGACAGCTTAGTTCCAAACAGTCGTAAAAATGAATATCAGGTGATTAATTGATATAGAGGATGTATTACCCTGATACCAAACACCGAGTAAATGGTCTCTGTTTTCCCCAAACTATGTCTTAATTTATAATATTTATTTTACTAATCTTTGTCACTTATTGGAGACAGTGGTGATTATGTTAGAAACATTGGTCGACTAATGCACTGCGCGTATACAGGGCGATCTGTGTGGGGTTATATGAGTTTATTCGATTATTTAACATAAACCTCTACTGTTTCCCAACTAAACACACAGCTGTTAGAGAGTAGCCCCACGGGGTTATAACACCCATTAAACCTGCATGTGCCATCGGTAGGTTCATTCATGGAGCTGCGTAATAAAGTAATACGTTTATAAAGTTAAATTTGATTCCTAAACATAATTTTGGCTTGCATTCTATCGTTATCCGAGCGTAAAATTAAACATTAGACTCACAAAGATATTGATCGATATTGTTAATGGTATAAATATGGTGTACGTGTATTTCGCCTATCAGGATCGTTTTCGGTAACGTGTGGCGATGAAACAAACACAAAGTTGAAATATGTAATTCAATATAAGGCACTGATGTAACTGAATATTATTCAGATTTATCAGGCGTCACAGGTTGTACTGCCAATCGGTAAAAAATGTGCAATCAGACGTGATGTCTTAAAACAAGCGCAATATCTCGACTGAAGAAACGACGTTTACAAACACCACGCGTTCAACAATCGTTCGTTGTTGGTATATACCTTGCTCGTTCAGGGCGGTGCAATAAACCCACTTATAGCCACTGTTGACATTATTAGTGTAAACCTAGGGCCACTTAGCCACTGGGCAGTGATGGCCACTCTCTCATGATTAGCCCATTAACATATTGTTAGATACAATCGATGAGCTATCTACATGCTGGTTATATAGGTGTAATTGACAACATAATGCTGTGTAGATGGTTTGCCGACTTCCCCGAGGCTATGTGAGAAATAGGTGCGAGATTGTGATATGTACATGCTTGAACTGATATATACACGACATGATGGTTGTGCTGTAGGTAATACAGGCAAATAAAGACACGAGGCCACATATCCTACCGATATCGACTAGTTAATGGATACAAGTGATTGTAGAAGTACCTGCTTATAATGACATGTAAATATCATGCATGATATTATGGTAGAAAGTTATACTAGTTTCATGCAAAAGCTGAAAGTCACCAAGCATATATTTCTGAATTCATCATAACTTCGTACAACAAAAGAATTGATTTGCACCGAAACAATATTTGCAATGTGTTGGGATATGTCATATAAAGTCTGGAAACAAATAACGTTTTCTGTGCATTTCAATATATCGGAAACCATCCACCCGTATTAGCATTGTGACTGGTATCATAGACTGAATGCGTGCTATGAACAGAGATGAAACTGGTAAATTGAATCTAACATCATATCCACTTTATCCACTTGCAATTTAGGGGTGTCAGAAATTTTATTTTAAACATAATTGTTTTCTTAGAAAAGGGCGGTTCGTATACGACGTCTGTTTAGCACAGCCTGATTATTCTGTACATGGGATCAACAGATTTCAAATTCCGTGTTTTGGTTTAGCTTGTGATGTATTTTGTATCTGCAATACTGTCTTAATCCTTTGTACAGCATAAATATTTAAAACAACTTGTAAATAAACTATTTCGGAGATCATATCGTATACAAGCATAGTGTAACCGTTCTGCAAACATAAATACCTTGTTACAGATATCACATTCAATCGTTTAATACTCAACAGTGGTGTTATTTAGGTGCGGATGCGCGCTATCACCTGCAGTTACTCGACAAAAACTGTGTATTACTAAATAAAAATGATGGATTTTTGAATGCATGGAAATGTTCTATTGAAGGGACATGAAGACTTTGCAGATAACAGCAATAGTAGTCAAATCATGCGAATAAGACTGTCAGTTGTATTATGCTGCAAGTTGCACATATAAAACTGGATATTTAAAAATCACCACAAAATGCTTGAAATAAGTAGATTCATACTCAGAATACTAAACTAACGTGAGTCTACTTGCATTTTACATGCACTGAATATCAGCGGAATAAATTTACAAACTTATACCAGTCCCTTCTCCGTGTCTGTGAACTGCAAGTTTACAAAATCATCAGTGATTTTGAAAAAATACAATAACTGGGTTCATCCAGGTAGTGTAAGTTCACGTACTCAAATTCTCTTGATTATCTAACCGTGTCTGAAAACAGCTTAAGCACTTTGGAAAGCATTAGTTAATAATTGAACATGTTGTCACAATAACGCATCCCGGAGGTGTGATCGTGGTGGCATACAGCGATGGTTCAACAGTGTCAGTGCACCTGACAACTAGAATTGCCGTTATTAACATACAGTTTTTAAAACCCAAATCGATGTTTATTGTCAGTAAACGGCGTGACATCCAAATTGCGTATCAAACGTTATATTTTTAAAATATATTTAAAATATATGCTGAAACAGCTCAGCCAGAAAACAGTACAATATTCGTGGTGTTTTGTAAGATTTTCCTTATTTTTATAAAGAAAGGTTTGGTAGCTATAAAGACTTTAAGAAGAAATAACTGGATATAATTTTATCAAAACTTTCGAATACGTACCATTTGCATGTTGAAATCTTGAAGCATAGTACCAAGATGGAAACGATGACGTGACAGGACTGACGGGTGGCCATCTGCCCTCCACCCCTGTGGCTGAGGGTGAGTCTGGGGGGCTGGAAGGGGGAGAGCGGCTACCTAGGGTGGAATTGCTTTGCTCTGGGCTCGCGGGTCGTCGCTCGGGTTTAGCGAGAATATCGTCAACGGAGAAGGAACATCGGGTCGATTTGACAGGAACACATTTTTGCTCGTCTTTTCTCGAATCCTTTCCGTCTGTTGTCGTTTTGGAATCACTAGGGGTACTAGGTGTCTTTAGAGAGTCCGAAGTCACACTAACTTCCAAATCTAAACCGTACATGTTGCTAGTTGTGTCGACGTCGACTTGTGTCGTCCGCACTCGAGCGGTATCGTCTGCTTCGCTCTGACTGCCGACAGCACTCACTGCTATCGGCGTGAAGGCTGAGTTGCTGCTTGTTTTCAACGACATTCTAACCTCAGATTCTCGTGAGTGAATCTCAATTTCAATACATCAGGTCAAATTAATCTTCTAACTTCGTCAACGGTGTTTCCTCTTTTCTTGAAACGAAACCTCGCATTCTACGAACAAAGCCCCGCCCCCGACAGCTAACCAGCGAATGGAGGAAATGACATCACGAAATGCTGCAATGTGATTGGTCGCTTGGCGTGGTAGTTACAAATGATTGACGGTTCAGCGCGGGGCGTCTACCGTCTCAGCGAAGAGATCGTTTGTACACCAAAACCTAGCGATGTAAGCAATTTGTGTCGCATCTCCTATATTAGCTGGCGCTGACAGGCCCGACTCGGTCGAGCGGAAAATGCATTAGTATTTACAGCACGGCTGCGGCTTAGTTTGTAGAGCAATACACATGTTGGGAAATTACTTGGCGAATATGGAATCTCTGCATCAATTACACCAGACTTGGTGCGATATTAATTTAGTTAAGCTTTCAAACAATGTAACAATATCGAAACGCTCAGGGAGCGTGGTTTATTGATAGCAAGGTGAAATTTCCTTTGAATTAAATTTGGCTAATCGTCTTTGTGACACGGCCTTGAAGTAATAACTATTTTAAGAATTTCCCCCAAGTAGAAATAAATTTAAAATTCACGATTTTTTAATTATTTATAGAATTAGAAAACACATGCTAACTATGAATCAATAAATGTTTGGTTCATAATTTTGAATTTTACATAAAAATAATGGAAACCAATAATTTTGTGCATTGTTTTCATTCATTTTTAAAATATACGATGCTCTTCAAGAGTTGTTTCAGTACCACGATTACATTAAGACAATTACGATTGATATATTTCAGAACGAATTTGTTGCACCTCGCGGAACATCAAAGTGAAAGATATCATGATCCAACACATAAGATATACTAATTTAAAATTCATTTCTTTTGATCAAAATAATTTGCTTTAATCTATCACCACATATCTCACCTATATATCTAAGTAAGTAAATTCCTATACATCATTTATTCTCAACAGTGTCAAATCGTAAATAATTTTAGAAATCGCTTTATATCGCTTCCTCCAATCTTCCTATTAAAAAGTCAACGACGGCCTTTTTTATTCGTCATGATAAGGGTATCTGCCTACACGCCCAATCTGACGAGAGGTGAAATTACCTTTCTTATCTTGATGGTACGACAAGCCCCGGCCTTACCCTCGGGCACAATACTACGCATGCGTGGACAAACACAATACCCGGATGAGCGAGCCCACTCTCTTCAACATAAACGCGCATGATAACATCACTGTGTATAGCTTAACACTCGTCAGCAATAGCAGGCAATTTCGATACCTCTAAACATTCCCAAATTATTTGCAATTTAAATTGTAAACATACCCACCGTTGTCGGTAGTAAAACGATGCCGTATAGAAGTCAAGTCCGGTGACGACCATTTTTTGTCCGGTTTATATCGCCCGATCTCTTTAATGTGACATTTGGCGATACCCCGGTCCGGGACCATCTGATCCGGTTTTCGTTTTAAAAAGAAGTAAAAATTAGATAAAATAGCATGAAATTTGCGCTTGAAAAGTTGACATAGATAGGCAACATGAGATGGAGGTTTACTTTATTTCATCGAGAGAAACGCTAAGGCCTCGATTACTAGACATGTGTGGTTATGTAAAGTAGAATGTATAGAAATTATGGGTGATTGATTCCAGCGATGCCATATCGAATCTGAGTAAACGGACACAAATTGAAATAACCGAATCCTGAAGACTTGTGCCCAAAAGTAACCTGCGTTTCCTAACAAGAATTAATTTAAAAGAAATCCGTGTTAGAGGATATTTCATCAACAGTTGAATATAAGCTTGGCTATGAGGTAACTTCATTAATTCGACTTTGCAAGACTTCAATATGAAACGGTTCTTGAACAAGGCGACTTCATCTAGACGTATAGCAAAATATTTCTCCGTTTGACTGATCAAACACATTCGCTCAATCAAGTTAATTTTGCTGTTAGAAAATGTAGCAATTGTTACAAGAATATGTTGGCCGTAGATTTCAGTCATTGCTGAAATGCCTATAGTTCAAAGGTATAACCATCATTTTTGTTCAGTGTTTGAAACGGTTGAAGAATTGCACCAGGAGACACTATCATAAGACATTTTGAAAAAAATACTAATATGAAAGTTATAACATCACGTCCAGATATGAAGGGTTGCGTCACTAAAGTAGTAGATTTTTAGGTCGATAAAATGTGTTCGTTGAAACCGATTACTAAATGAATGAACGTGAGGTACACGTTTCAGGGTTAAAACGGTCTACTTTACACTAGATATCCACATTGTATCTACTGTTCGTGATAGTGGATTCTATATTCGGAACATTACAAGAAGAATATAGATGTTTACAGGTTCAAAACGTAAACAATTCTACCTTTCATTAACACAAACGCATGAATAGGGGCAAATATATCAATACACATAGCAAACATTTTTATATATTTTTTTTACAATCTTGTATTATGAATTAATATTTATAAGTTCATCTGTCATGGTTTCCAATATTTAATAGCTATTCTTTGATCCTCCTATTAAAAACAATATTGATGCGGTTCCGCTGTCACTTTGATACGACAAACAAATTATGTAAATTTGATTGACTAAAACATTTAGAAAGATATGCATCTAAAATGACTCAATAGGAGTTATGTTGGAATTTATGGTAGAAAACATTATTGAATTTTAACACGACCTGTCAATCAACATGACAGGTTTATTATCAAGATGTCATGTGTGCAAAAATATGTAAATATCATGTCACGTTCACAGTATATTAAAACAACGGTAGATTGAATTAAATGTATTTGAATTTGTCGCATGTTAACAAATTACAATGGATGTGAATAGTACAAATATAACGTGGCTGCATTTCAACATAGTTATCAAAATGTATTCGCAAACAAAGGCTTATGTACATTTACACAGTTGTGTGACTGACATATGTTATATTTAATAGTCTTCTAGCTGTCAAACTAAAACTAACAAGATTGCCAGCTAAACGCATGGAGGAATTAGAACTTGCTGATAATTGATATAACAGGCATCATAAAAAAACAATTACACATACTGATAATACATATTGATGTTTGGTACAAATTTCTTTTTATATGTCCACGATATATTCCACACTGCTTTATAGTATAAGATCAGATTATACTTTATCTGTTTGTGTTTATGACAAATCTACTTTTGTTCAGCAGCAGGTATGTCGGTAGTTTTGTATAGGTCGGATGAGTGAATACCGCGTTCAAATCAGTCTGCTGTGTTTGCAGTCGGTATGTTGGCTGTTTGTCTTGTCGTGTGAGTGAATATTGTTTAAAGCCGTAGTCTGAGTGAACATTCATGTTTTATCTTTTATCCAGCTGTATCACTGATGTCTGTATATAACCCAGCATATGCAAGGCGGACTAGTGACTGATGTCATGAACGACCATGAGGGGTCACTGGCACACAACCAACCACATCCTGGCTAAACAATCCCCGTTACTCTTGTCATCAATACGTGCATGTTATACCAGCCACCTAGGGACGTATTATTGGATCACCTTGTGCAGCTGGTATATTACACATTCAACATATTACTTACAAAGTTACGCTTAAAGAGCCCTTAAATTAATTCTTTAAAGCTTACATTTTAAAGTCCATACGTTTTCAAATCTTAAAATGTTATTTTAACCTAAGAAATATGTTATCTGTGTAAAACGCATCTATCACAAACATGATAAGTGACAGACTCACTAGAAGATTAATTACGATGTAACTTGATCTTTTTTTCAGCAGGCTATTCCTGCAAAGTCATTCGAAACGATATTAACTCAAGTTATTAAGTCCAAAGCCATAGCGTAGATTGTACACAGGGTGTAGGTATCCCCGTCTTTTAAATAGCCCCTTGTCCTGACGAAAGTCTCTTAATGGGACATAAAATTACAAAACGGTCTTTCATACAAGGATAATCATCCGGAAAAATGGTTTATTCTTTATCTTTCTCGCTTAGGAGGGTTATAAAAGTATGGGCAAGCTTTACAAAAAATGTTTTGTAACAAATGGCCCCTTGCTAGCGGAAATTCAACATTCCCCAACCCCAGAGTCATAAATCCTTGGAGAAGGTTCATATTTGCCCACAAAGTTAAATTTGTTTACATTTTGTTGGCGGATGAATACTTTAGGGTGAATTACTCTATCACGCTCTGACGGATTCATTCGCGACAGGATAAAGTTCCTGTTCGTCCGGCGACAGAAAAAGCCCAGTCATTACATTATCAAGGCGGGTGTGCAATCTACTGACCTTCGTCCAGTGTCTTTAAAAATAAATCACCTGAAATATGAGAAGTATTAACTTGTAGAAACGAAAGTTAATGTAACGACTACTTGGTATGGTAGATGACCTAACTGTGAAAATAACACAAAGTAGCGTTCTTGTTAAACGTGTATAAATTGATAGAATATCCTTCTCCAAAGTGTGACCTGTTGAAAACGCATTACTGTACTGACACATCGCTAAATCATTGAAGAACAATACGCTAAATACATGTAATGAGGTTTAAGTTTCTGTTAAAACCGCATCTCGAATGTGCTCCAAAAACACCAACCGAACTATGTTTATGTTATGTTGGAACATTTCGAAGAATGTTGAGAAAATTACAACTGATTCTAAGTTATAGTGTACACTGTACAGGTACAAAAAATGCCCGGATATAAGAGTCCAGATATTTGTGCTGATCAAAACTCCTTTATACAGTATACGTAAATTGCATATATCTTGAAAAATCTGTTGTTTACATGTCATGTAATACTTACGTAAATAGTTACTTTTACAAGAAACCTTTCGCTTCAGGAACCTTTTATCTGAGGTGCTAATGTCATGTCTATTTCACGAACAATCAGCTGTCAAATGTCTGTCTCAAGGACTGTAGAATTATAAGGTCATTACCCAATCAGCGATACAGTATTAGCACAACTGATACTGTTTCAGCGTTAGTGGTGACGTAATGACGTTAAAAAGTAATCGTTAACGTCAACTGATAAAGCAAGTGAGGTGCTTCTCGACGTACGCCTAAATAACCCCTACAGGAGTGGAAATAAGGGGTGTGGGTCTATCGTGAATGGGAGAGGGCGTTAGCCGGCAGATCCCCCAAGCAATTTAGTGTATTACTTGTCATTAACAAGCGTTCCTTGTCACACTGAGGTGGAGATACATGGCTAATTACGCTCGCTCTTCATCAAATTTAATAAGTAATGTTATCACCTACTTGTTCGCTGGTATGAAATTAACACTGATTGATAGCTTGTCTATTTCACCGACAGGTGCACTCACAAACCACCCCTATACCTTGCCGCTCTCCTACTGCCAATAATATTTACAATGAGCTATTTATCAAACTGCCTCATTTTGGGCAATTTTCAGCCTAAGAGTGTCTGGTTTGAAGTGGTTCAGATACAACATCGAACGTTGTTCGTGGGAACGTGGAAGACACGAACTACCATGGAGAACCTTTGAAGTTCCTCTTTACCGATTATAGTTTAGGACATTTAGTACAGCAACCATATATACAGATATAGTTAACACGTTTGTTGAACATTAAAGAGATACTGCTAATGCCAGATAATACCATCCTATCTACACATATATCTAAACATTATGGACACCAGACAGGTAATAAGTTTTTTGGGGTTATTTTTATTGTTGTAACTTACAAGTCACAACAATACAAATAACAAAATAAACGTACAAGCTCACACTCAATAAACTTAGTTGAGAATGGTTGAGACTATGTTTACCATGCGCCACTGCCCAGAGCAATACACTGCATAATGTGAACGAATGATCCCCATTCAATATTTTCCATTCAATAATGGCGAATACACATGATGCCTATGTAATCTAAATTTACCTATCCGGGGCAACTCGAGCAGTTTTTGAGATCAGGTTTCTGTCTGTGTGTCCTTCCTTAACTCTGTATATTATATTTCAATATCACCAATGATAATCACAACCACCTCACTTACGAAATGTCACGCTTGTATCCTAAGTACCAAGCCGTGCGACTTCCCATTTTTCCTGGTGCCTTAGGTTTGGTACCTCCCAATCTCTTGACTGACCTTGACAGAGTGCCCGGGCTTGTAGGCAGGAACCGAGCACCCTCTGACACTGTGGGTACCGTAGAAGGTTTCAGTGTTGCGGAGTTTAACTTCTCGGTGGGTTCTGCTGGACAGTGCCGGTTCCTTGGCTGCGTGTGGAGGGGGCTAGGTACCTGAGCTGATGACGTGCCAAGCCAGTCTGTGTCAGGATCACTCGAACCCTCTTGCTGCGAACATTTACTTTGATTTGTAAAAACTAATAATGATAATAAAGAAGATTGTGCATAGTTCACTTAAATTATAACACTGAACAAAGCCGACGAAAATCTATTTAATTTTCTATAATCTTAAAAATATGTGGTTTAATAAAGGTTGGAGCAGTGTCATGACCGTGTTGTAGATTACAGTTGTGAAGAAACCAAAGAACATATGCTACCCCGTGTGCTCCTGGTTTTAGTAATTAACTTCACCTTGTGTTATCACAAATGGCAGTAATAGCTGTAATTGAAGTAGTGGTCTACTTATAGTAGAAGTTGTCGATGTCGAGGCAGTAGTCGTCTTCGTGGTAACAGAAGTAATAGCAGTGTTTGAAGAAGTAGCCGTGTCTTTATTGGAACTAAAGTTTAGGAACTATGGAAACATGGTTACTGCTACAGATGTCAACTTCCCACCCTTTCATCATTATGTAATAACACTATTCTTATGGTGATACCAATTCCACTGTACAATCCCGATTACTTCATATCAACATGTGTTTATATAGCACTATCAGACAGTGTTGAGACCAGGTGTTCTCCAATAGGTGGGCGTGTCCTGTCCCACCCTGTCACAAAACTGAAAGGCAAATTAAGGCGAATTAATTGTTCACATAAAGACAACTCCCGAAAATATAGTACAAGTCAAACTAGTGAATTGCATCCAGCGTCATGATTGTCACTATGGGCTGAATTTGGAAATATCCTTCACATGTCTAAGATGAAACTTTGTTTAAAGGTCTGCTGATGGCTGGAATCCTGTAGCCCTGCCCAAACAACCTTTGAGGACACGTATCTATGAATATCTTTTTTGAAAAGACCATGATCGACTGATTGTATCTCGAAAGTTGTAAGAAGTAGACATCCAAAGATTGAGTTGCAGCAATTATACTTCGTATAAAGGAAAAGTTAAAGGACTGTTATGAATGCAGGTTACCACTCTTGTAATGTAGTTTTGTGAAATGAGTTGCTGCCAATGTGCATATCTGAATAATACGAAGCGGTTTGACTGGTCAGTTATTGCTAATCGGGGTTCGTAAATCAGTGAACTGCCATTGGATATTTGACCATAATCGAACGATACCAGATATTCGATCTGCTTGAAGTCCTATTTAAACTTCATGGCCGAATTCCACTGTATTCATTGGGACAGTGCACCCAGAGATTCCGATTCCTATTCTCACAGAAACAGGTCTGCAAGAAGTTCAGCACAATGGGTGCCCACGAGGAACTAAGAACATTCAATATTGACTTCCCCATATCAGTTTAAGAAAAGATTGGACTAAAACTGGGAGTGTTTTGAAAAACTTATTATCAAAGGATATCACACACAGTGTGGCTATTTACTAATGTTTTAAACAGCGTTTCCCGTTTAGTCATCCTTGTTACGAAATAACGGACCGCCGTGAGGGATTATGGGATATGCCTCGAGATTTCAACGTGACATGGAGACAGATTAGCATATACGGGGTCTCCTTAAGTCGGGAGATGCTATAAACTTATTGAAATGACTGCTCCAAGGAATCATACATGAACGTTAAGACATCCTGTTAGAAGATAAAATTCAATTTTACGATGGGAACTTTCGAAAATCGATTTCCCAAGCTGAAAAAGGGCAATATGCCATATTGAGAATGAGACCGGGTTCGATGTTATCTACAAATGTTAATCATTAGATATATTCATTACGCGACATCGCCCGGAGACAGGGTGACTAATAGTTCTGCCTATGTACAATTAAATGGTTCAGCGAGCTTACGTATCCTTCATGTCACATACAAGTTACCAGGCGTAGATATCTGTGTTTGCCGACGGCGGTCATGCTGGTAACTCTCTGTTGGAGAACAACACTCCGTCATCATGCATATCCATTGGTACTATGTGTATCTGTTTCCGATTCTGACATACCTTTTGTTTTGTGACGAATCGTCCAATACCATCATCTGCATTGTACCAATAGGCATTCGTACATTTTCTCGTATACCGAATTACGTTTGAAATATAAGTTTCGTTATTTTCAAGAAACGACAAGTTGTTTTCGTAAAATATTTTCATTTAAAAATATGCCTTATATGTGTTTTGTTTCATCTCTGCATGTGTCTTTTAACTTATTATCTCGACTGAATCTGAATTCGTTGAATCTCACTATATATGGAATAACGATTATGAATCTGGTGACCACTGGTGACTGCATCATACTTCTGAAGTTTTCCTGGCAAAGGACAAAATCAACCTAATACTTTTACAGACTAGCAACGTTAAATTGTCAATGCAACGAAATTGCGTATTTACGTCACAACATTCCACCCATCTCACGACACAAATCTCCACACATCAGCAGCAGCAGCATCAGTAGCAGCAGCAGCAGCAACAGCAGTAGCATCAGCAGCAGCAGCATCAGTAGCATCAGCAGCAGCAGCATGATGTTTCCATTTCCAAGACTATGCTTCGTAGGTTTATTGAAAGGGTTTTATCTAATGTAAATTCGCGAATCATCAATAAAATGATGTACATCTGTTCACACAGGAAGGGGTAGAAAGTGAGT
>VKKT01016427.1:0-18676 GCA_008038995.1 Haliotis laevigata
GTGTCGTGAGATGGGTGGAATGTTGTGACGTAAATACGCAATTTCGTTGCATTGACAATTTAACGTTGCTAGTCTGTAAAAGTATTAGGTTGATTTTGTCCTTTGCCAGGAAAACTTCAGAAGTATGATGCAGTCACCAGTGGTCACCAGATTCATAATCGTTATTCCATATATAGTGAGATTCAACGAATTCAGATTCAGTCGAGATAATAAGTTAAAAGACACATGCAGAGATGAAACAAAACACATATAAGGCATATTTTTAAATGAAAATATTTTACGAAAACAACTTGTCGTTTCTTGAAAATAACGAAACTTATATTTCAAACGTAATTCGGTATACGAGAAAATGTACGAATGCCTATTGGTACAATGCAGATGATGGTATTGGACGATTCGTCACAAAACAAAAGGTATGTCAGAATCGGAAACAGATACACATAGTACCAATGGATATGCATGATGACGGAGTGTTGTTCTCCAACAGAGAGTTACCAGCATGACCGCCGTCGGCAAACACAGATATCTACGCCTGGTAACTTGTATGTGACATGAAGGATACGTAAGCTCGCTGAACCATTTAATTGTACATAGGCAGAACTATTAGTCACCCTGTCTCCGGGCGATGTCGCGTAATGAATATATCTAATGATTAACATTTGTAGATAACATCGAACCCGGTCTCATTCTCAATATGGCATATTGCCCTTTTTCAGCTTGGGAAATCGATTTTCGAAAGTTCCCATCGTAAAATTGAATTTTATCTTCTAACAGGATGTCTTAACGTTCATGTATGATTCCTTGGAGCAGTCATTTCAATAAGTTTATAGCATCTCCCGACTTAAGGAGACCCCGTATATGCTAATCTGTCTCCATGTCACGTTGAAATCTCGAGGCATATCCCATAATCCCTCACGGCGGTCCGTTATTTCGTAACAAGGATGACTAAACGGGAAACGCTGTTTAAAACATTAGTAAATAGCCACACTGTGTGTGATATCCTTTGATAATAAGTTTTTCAAAACACTCCCAGTTTTAGTCCAATCTTTTCTTAAACTGATATGGGGAAGTCAATATTGAATGTTCTTAGTTCCTCGTGGGCACCCATTGTGCTGAACTTCTTGCAGACCTGTTTCTGTGAGAATAGGAATCGGAATCTCTGGGTGCACTGTCCCAATGAATACAGTGGAATTCGGCCATGAAGTTTAAATAGGACTTCAAGCAGATCGAATATCTGGTATCGTTCGATTATGGTCAAATATCCAATGGCAGTTCACTGATTTACGAACCCCGATTAGCAATAACTGACCAGTCAAACCGCTTCGTATTATTCAGATATGCACATTGGCAGCAACTCATTTCACAAAACTACATTACAAGAGTGGTAACCTGCATTCATAACAGTCCTTTAACTTTTCCTTTATACGAAGTATAATTGCTGCAACTCAATCTTTGGATGTCTACTTCTTACAACTTTCGAGATACAATCAGTCGATCATGGTCTTTTCAAAAAAGATATTCATAGATACGTGTCCTCAAAGGTTGTTTGGGCAGGGCTACAGGATTCCAGCCATCAGCAGACCTTTAAACAAAGTTTCATCTTAGACATGTGAAGGATATTTCCAAATTCAGCCCATAGTGACAATCATGACGCTGGATGCAATTCACTAGTTTGACTTGTACTATATTTTCGGGAGTTGTCTTTATGTGAACAATTAATTCGCCTTAATTTGCCTTTCAGTTTTGTGACAGGGTGGGACAGGACACGCCCACCTATTGGAGAACACCTGGTCTCAACACTGTCTGATAGTGCTATATAAACACATGTTGATATGAAGTAATCGGGATTGTACAGTGGAATTGGTATCACCATAAGAATAGTGTTATTACATAATGATGAAAGGGTGGGAAGTTGACATCTGTAGCAGTAACCATGTTTCCATAGTTCCTAAACTTTAGTTCCAATAAAGACACGGCTACTTCTTCAAACACTGCTATTACTTCTGTTACCACGAAGACGACTACTGCCTCGACATCGACAACTTCTACTATAAGTAGACCACTACTTCAATTACAGCTATTACTGCCATTTGTGATAACACAAGGTGAAGTTAATTACTAAAACCAGGAGCACACGGGGTAGCATATGTTCTTTGGTTTCTTCACAACTGTAATCTACAACACGGTCATGACACTGCTCCAACCTTTATTAAACCACATATTTTTAAGATTATAGAAAATTAAATAGATTTTCGTCGGCTTTGTTCAGTGTTATAATTTAAGTGAACTATGCACAATCTTCTTTATTATCATTATTAGTTTTTACAAATCAAAGTAAATGTTCGCAGCAAGAGGGTTCGAGTGATCCTGACACAGACTGGCTTGGCACGTCATCAGCTCAGGTACCTAGCCCCCTCCACACGCAGCCAAGGAACCGGCACTGTCCAGCAGAACCCACCGAGAAGTTAAACTCCGCAACACTGAAACCTTCTACGGTACCCACAGTGTCAGAGGGTGCTCGGTTCCTGCCTACAAGCCCGGGCACTCTGTCAAGGTCAGTCAAGAGATTGGGAGGTACCAAACCTAAGGCACCAGGAAAAATGGGAAGTCGCACGGCTTGGTACTTAGGATACAAGCGTGACATTTCGTAAGTGAGGTGGTTGTGATTATCATTGGTGATATTGAAATATAATATACAGAGTTAAGGAAGGACACACAGACAGAAACCTGATCTCAAAAACTGCTCGAGTTGCCCCGGATAGGTAAATTTAGATTACATAGGCATCATGTGTATTCGCCATTATTGAATGGAAAATATTGAATGGGGATCATTCGTTCACATTATGCAGTGTATTGCTCTGGGCAGTGGCGCATGGTAAACATAGTCTCAACCATTCTCAACTAAGTTTATTGAGTGTGAGCTTGTACGTTTATTTTGTTATTTGTATTGTTGTGACTTGTAAGTTACAACAATAAAAATAACCCCAAAAAACTTATTACCTGTCTGGTGTCCATAATGTTTAGATATATGTGTAGATAGGATGGTATTATCTGGCATTAGCAGTATCTCTTTAATGTTCAACAAACGTGTTAACTATATCTGTATATATGGTTGCTGTACTAAATGTCCTAAACTATAATCGGTAAAGAGGAACTTCAAAGGTTCTCCATGGTAGTTCGTGTCTTCCACGTTCCCACGAACAACGTTCGATGTTGTATCTGAACCACTTCAAACCAGACACTCTTAGGCTGAAAATTGCCCAAAATGAGGCAGTTTGATAAATAGCTCATTGTAAATATTATTGGCAGTAGGAGAGCGGCAAGGTATAGGGGTGGTTTGTGAGTGCACCTGTCGGTGAAATAGACAAGCTATCAATCAGTGTTAATTTCATACCAGCGAACAAGTAGGTGATAACATTACTTATTAAATTTGATGAAGAGCGAGCGTAATTAGCCATGTATCTCCACCTCAGTGTGACAAGGAACGCTTGTTAATGACAAGTAATACACTAAATTGCTTGGGGGATCTGCCGGCTAACGCCCTCTCCCATTCACGATAGACCCACACCCCTTATTTCCACTCCTGTAGGGGTTATTTAGGCGTACGTCGAGAAGCACCTCACTTGCTTTATCAGTTGACGTTAACGATTACTTTTTAACGTCATTACGTCACCACTAACGCTGAAACAGTATCAGTTGTGCTAATACTGTATCGCTGATTGGGTAATGACCTTATAATTCTACAGTCCTTGAGACAGACATTTGACAGCTGATTGTTCGTGAAATAGACATGACATTAGCACCTCAGATAAAAGGTTCCTGAAGCGAAAGGTTTCTTGTAAAAGTAACTATTTACGTAAGTATTACATGACATGTAAACAACAGATTTTTCAAGATATATGCAATTTACGTATACTGTATAAAGGAGTTTTGATCAGCACAAATATCTGGACTCTTATATCCGGGCATTTTTTGTACCTGTACAGTGTACACTATAACTTAGAATCAGTTGTAATTTTCTCAACATTCTTCGAAATGTTCCAACATAACATAAACATAGTTCGGTTGGTGTTTTTGGAGCACATTCGAGATGCGGTTTTAACAGAAACTTAAACCTCATTACATGTATTTAGCGTATTGTTCTTCAATGATTTAGCGATGTGTCAGTACAGTAATGCGTTTTCAACAGGTCACACTTTGGAGAAGGATATTCTATCAATTTATACACGTTTAACAAGAACGCTACTTTGTGTTATTTTCACAGTTAGGTCATCTACCATACCAAGTAGTCGTTACATTAACTTTCGTTTCTACAAGTTAATACTTCTCATATTTCAGGTGATTTATTTTTAAAGACACTGGACGAAGGTCAGTAGATTGCACACCCGCCTTGATAATGTAATGACTGGGCTTTTTCTGTCGCCGGACGAACAGGAACTTTATCCTGTCGCGAATGAATCCGTCAGAGCGTGATAGAGTAATTCACCCTAAAGTATTCATCCGCCAACAAAATGTAAACAAATTTAACTTTGTGGGCAAATATGAACCTTCTCCAAGGATTTATGACTCTGGGGTTGGGGAATGTTGAATTTCCGCTAGCAAGGGGCCATTTGTTACAAAACATTTTTTGTAAAGCTTGCCCATACTTTTATAACCCTCCTAAGCGAGAAAGATAAAGAATAAACCATTTTTCCGGATGATTATCCTTGTATGAAAGACCGTTTTGTAATTTTATGTCCCATTAAGAGACTTTCGTCAGGACAAGGGGCTATTTAAAAGACGGGGATACCTACACCCTGTGTACAATCTACGCTATGGCTTTGGACTTAATAACTTGAGTTAATATCGTTTCGAATGACTTTGCAGGAATAGCCTGCTGAAAAAAAGATCAAGTTACATCGTAATTAATCTTCTAGTGAGTCTGTCACTTATCATGTTTGTGATAGATGCGTTTTACACAGATAACATATTTCTTAGGTTAAAATAACATTTTAAGATTTGAAAACGTATGGACTTTAAAATGTAAGCTTTAAAGAATTAATTTAAGGGCTCTTTAAGCGTAACTTTGTAAGTAATATGTTGAATGTGTAATATACCAGCTGCACAAGGTGATCCAATAATACGTCCCTAGGTGGCTGGTATAACATGCACGTATTGATGACAAGAGTAACGGGGATTGTTTAGCCAGGATGTGGTTGGTTGTGTGCCAGTGACCCCTCATGGTCGTTCATGACATCAGTCACTAGTCCGCCTTGCATATGCTGGGTTATATACAGACATCAGTGATACAGCTGGATAAAAGATAAAACATGAATGTTCACTCAGACTACGGCTTTAAACAATATTCACTCACACGACAAGACAAACAGCCAACATACCGACTGCAAACACAGCAGACTGATTTGAACGCGGTATTCACTCATCCGACCTATACAAAACTACCGACATACCTGCTGCTGAACAAAAGTAGATTTGTCATAAACACAAACAGATAAAGTATAATCTGATCTTATACTATAAAGCAGTGTGGAATATATCGTGGACATATAAAAAGAAATTTGTACCAAACATCAATATGTATTATCAGTATGTGTAATTGTTTTTTTATGATGCCTGTTATATCAATTATCAGCAAGTTCTAATTCCTCCATGCGTTTAGCTGGCAATCTTGTTAGTTTTAGTTTGACAGCTAGAAGACTATTAAATATAACATATGTCAGTCACACAACTGTGTAAATGTACATAAGCCTTTGTTTGCGAATACATTTTGATAACTATGTTGAAATGCAGCCACGTTATATTTGTACTATTCACATCCATTGTAATTTGTTAACATGCGACAAATTCAAATACATTTAATTCAATCTACCGTTGTTTTAATATACTGTGAACGTGACATGATATTTACATATTTTTGCACACATGACATCTTGATAATAAACCTGTCATGTTGATTGACAGGTCGTGTTAAAATTCAATAATGTTTTCTACCATAAATTCCAACATAACTCCTATTGAGTCATTTTAGATGCATATCTTTCTAAATGTTTTAGTCAATCAAATTTACATAATTTGTTTGTCGTATCAAAGTGACAGCGGAACCGCATCAATATTGTTTTTAATAGGAGGATCAAAGAATAGCTATTAAATATTGGAAACCATGACAGATGAACTTATAAATATTAATTCATAATACAAGATTGTAAAAAAAATATATAAAAATGTTTGCTATGTGTATTGATATATTTGCCCCTATTCATGCGTTTGTGTTAATGAAAGGTAGAATTGTTTACGTTTTGAACCTGTAAACATCTATATTCTTCTTGTAATGTTCCGAATATAGAATCCACTATCACGAACAGTAGATACAATGTGGATATCTAGTGTAAAGTAGACCGTTTTAACCCTGAAACGTGTACCTCACGTTCATTCATTTAGTAATCGGTTTCAACGAACACATTTTATCGACCTAAAAATCTACTACTTTAGTGACGCAACCCTTCATATCTGGACGTGATGTTATAACTTTCATATTAGTATTTTTTTCAAAATGTCTTATGATAGTGTCTCCTGGTGCAATTCTTCAACCGTTTCAAACACTGAACAAAAATGATGGTTATACCTTTGAACTATAGGCATTTCAGCAATGACTGAAATCTACGGCCAACATATTCTTGTAACAATTGCTACATTTTCTAACAGCAAAATTAACTTGATTGAGCGAATGTGTTTGATCAGTCAAACGGAGAAATATTTTGCTATACGTCTAGATGAAGTCGCCTTGTTCAAGAACCGTTTCATATTGAAGTCTTGCAAAGTCGAATTAATGAAGTTACCTCATAGCCAAGCTTATATTCAACTGTTGATGAAATATCCTCTAACACGGATTTCTTTTAAATTAATTCTTGTTAGGAAACGCAGGTTACTTTTGGGCACAAGTCTTCAGGATTCGGTTATTTCAATTTGTGTCCGTTTACTCAGATTCGATATGGCATCGCTGGAATCAATCACCCATAATTTCTATACATTCTACTTTACATAACCACACATGTCTAGTAATCGAGGCCTTAGCGTTTCTCTCGATGAAATAAAGTAAACCTCCATCTCATGTTGCCTATCTATGTCAACTTTTCAAGCGCAAATTTCATGCTATTTTATCTAATTTTTACTTCTTTTTAAAACGAAAACCGGATCAGATGGTCCCGGACCGGGGTATCGCCAAATGTCACATTAAAGAGATCGGGCGATATAAACCGGACAAAAAATGGTCGTCACCGGACTTGACTTCTATACGGCATCGTTTTACTACCGACAACGGTGGGTATGTTTACAATTTAAATTGCAAATAATTTGGGAATGTTTAGAGGTATCGAAATTGCCTGCTATTGCTGACGAGTGTTAAGCTATACACAGTGATGTTATCATGCGCGTTTATGTTGAAGAGAGTGGGCTCGCTCATCCGGGTATTGTGTTTGTCCACGCATGCGTAGTATTGTGCCCGAGGGTAAGGCCGGGGCTTGTCGTACCATCAAGATAAGAAAGGTAATTTCACCTCTCGTCAGATTGGGCGTGTAGGCAGATACCCTTATCATGACGAATAAAAAAGGCCGTCGTTGACTTTTTAATAGGAAGATTGGAGGAAGCGATATAAAGCGATTTCTAAAATTATTTACGATTTGACACTGTTGAGAATAAATGATGTATAGGAATTTACTTACTTAGATATATAGGTGAGATATGTGGTGATAGATTAAAGCAAATTATTTTGATCAAAAGAAATGAATTTTAAATTAGTATATCTTATGTGTTGGATCATGATATCTTTCACTTTGATGTTCCGCGAGGTGCAACAAATTCGTTCTGAAATATATCAATCGTAATTGTCTTAATGTAATCGTGGTACTGAAACAACTCTTGAAGAGCATCGTATATTTTAAAAATGAATGAAAACAATGCACAAAATTATTGGTTTCCATTATTTTTATGTAAAATTCAAAATTATGAACCAAACATTTATTGATTCATAGTTAGCATGTGTTTTCTAATTCTATAAATAATTAAAAAATCGTGAATTTTAAATTTATTTCTACTTGGGGGAAATTCTTAAAATAGTTATTACTTCAAGGCCGTGTCACAAAGACGATTAGCCAAATTTAATTCAAAGGAAATTTCACCTTGCTATCAATAAACCACGCTCCCTGAGCGTTTCGATATTGTTACATTGTTTGAAAGCTTAACTAAATTAATATCGCACCAAGTCTGGTGTAATTGATGCAGAGATTCCATATTCGCCAAGTAATTTCCCAACATGTGTATTGCTCTACAAACTAAGCCGCAGCCGTGCTGTAAATACTAATGCATTTTCCGCTCGACCGAGTCGGGCCTGTCAGCGCCAGCTAATATAGGAGATGCGACACAAATTGCTTACATCGCTAGGTTTTGGTGTACAAACGATCTCTTCGCTGAGACGGTAGACGCCCCGCGCTGAACCGTCAATCATTTGTAACTACCACGCCAAGCGACCAATCACATTGCAGCATTTCGTGATGTCATTTCCTCCATTCGCTGGTTAGCTGTCGGGGGCGGGGCTTTGTTCGTAGAATGCGAGGTTTCGTTTCAAGAAAAGAGGAAACACCGTTGACGAAGTTAGAAGATTAATTTGACCTGATGTATTGAAATTGAGATTCACTCACGAGAATCTGAGGTTAGAATGTCGTTGAAAACAAGCAGCAACTCAGCCTTCACGCCGATAGCAGTGAGTGCTGTCGGCAGTCAGAGCGAAGCAGACGATACCGCTCGAGTGCGGACGACACAAGTCGACGTCGACACAACTAGCAACATGTACGGTTTAGATTTGGAAGTTAGTGTGACTTCGGACTCTCTAAAGACACCTAGTACCCCTAGTGATTCCAAAACGACAACAGACGGAAAGGATTCGAGAAAAGACGAGCAAAAATGTGTTCCTGTCAAATCGACCCGATGTTCCTTCTCCGTTGACGATATTCTCGCTAAACCCGAGCGACGACCCGCGAGCCCAGAGCAAAGCAATTCCACCCTAGGTAGCCGCTCTCCCCCTTCCAGCCCCCCAGACTCACCCTCAGCCACAGGGGTGGAGGGCAGATGGCCACCCGTCAGTCCTGTCACGTCATCGTTTCCATCTTGGTACTATGCTTCAAGATTTCAACATGCAAATGGTACGTATTCGAAAGTTTTGATAAAATTATATCCAGTTATTTCTTCTTAAAGTCTTTATAGCTACCAAACCTTTCTTTATAAAAATAAGGAAAATCTTACAAAACACCACGAATATTGTACTGTTTTCTGGCTGAGCTGTTTCAGCATATATTTTAAATATATTTTAAAAATATAACGTTTGATACGCAATTTGGATGTCACGCCGTTTACTGACAATAAACATCGATTTGGGTTTTAAAAACTGTATGTTAATAACGGCAATTCTAGTTGTCAGGTGCACTGACACTGTTGAACCATCGCTGTATGCCACCACGATCACACCTCCGGGATGCGTTATTGTGACAACATGTTCAATTATTAACTAATGCTTTCCAAAGTGCTTAAGCTGTTTTCAGACACGGTTAGATAATCAAGAGAATTTGAGTACGTGAACTTACACTACCTGGATGAACCCAGTTATTGTATTTTTTCAAAATCACTGATGATTTTGTAAACTTGCAGTTCACAGACACGGAGAAGGGACTGGTATAAGTTTGTAAATTTATTCCGCTGATATTCAGTGCATGTAAAATGCAAGTAGACTCACGTTAGTTTAGTATTCTGAGTATGAATCTACTTATTTCAAGCATTTTGTGGTGATTTTTAAATATCCAGTTTTATATGTGCAACTTGCAGCATAATACAACTGACAGTCTTATTCGCATGATTTGACTACTATTGCTGTTATCTGCAAAGTCTTCATGTCCCTTCAATAGAACATTTCCATGCATTCAAAAATCCATCATTTTTATTTAGTAATACACAGTTTTTGTCGAGTAACTGCAGGTGATAGCGCGCATCCGCACCTAAATAACACCACTGTTGAGTATTAAACGATTGAATGTGATATCTGTAACAAGGTATTTATGTTTGCAGAACGGTTACACTATGCTTGTATACGATATGATCTCCGAAATAGTTTATTTACAAGTTGTTTTAAATATTTATGCTGTACAAAGGATTAAGACAGTATTGCAGATACAAAATACATCACAAGCTAAACCAAAACACGGAATTTGAAATCTGTTGATCCCATGTACAGAATAATCAGGCTGTGCTAAACAGACGTCGTATACGAACCGCCCTTTTCTAAGAAAACAATTATGTTTAAAATAAAATTTCTGACACCCCTAAATTGCAAGTGGATAAAGTGGATATGATGTTAGATTCAATTTACCAGTTTCATCTCTGTTCATAGCACGCATTCAGTCTATGATACCAGTCACAATGCTAATACGGGTGGATGGTTTCCGATATATTGAAATGCACAGAAAACGTTATTTGTTTCCAGACTTTATATGACATATCCCAACACATTGCAAATATTGTTTCGGTGCAAATCAATTCTTTTGTTGTACGAAGTTATGATGAATTCAGAAATATATGCTTGGTGACTTTCAGCTTTTGCATGAAACTAGTATAACTTTCTACCATAATATCATGCATGATATTTACATGTCATTATAAGCAGGTACTTCTACAATCACTTGTATCCATTAACTAGTCGATATCGGTAGGATATGTGGCCTCGTGTCTTTATTTGCCTGTATTACCTACAGCACAACCATCATGTCGTGTATATATCAGTTCAAGCATGTACATATCACAATCTCGCACCTATTTCTCACATAGCCTCGGGGAAGTCGGCAAACCATCTACACAGCATTATGTTGTCAATTACACCTATATAACCAGCATGTAGATAGCTCATCGATTGTATCTAACAATATGTTAATGGGCTAATCATGAGAGAGTGGCCATCACTGCCCAGTGGCTAAGTGGCCCTAGGTTTACACTAATAATGTCAACAGTGGCTATAAGTGGGTTTATTGCACCGCCCTGAACGAGCAAGGTATATACCAACAACGAACGATTGTTGAACGCGTGGTGTTTGTAAACGTCGTTTCTTCAGTCGAGATATTGCGCTTGTTTTAAGACATCACGTCTGATTGCACATTTTTTACCGATTGGCAGTACAACCTGTGACGCCTGATAAATCTGAATAATATTCAGTTACATCAGTGCCTTATATTGAATTACATATTTCAACTTTGTGTTTGTTTCATCGCCACACGTTACCGAAAACGATCCTGATAGGCGAAATACACGTACACCATATTTATACCATTAACAATATCGATCAATATCTTTGTGAGTCTAATGTTTAATTTTACGCTCGGATAACGATAGAATGCAAGCCAAAATTATGTTTAGGAATCAAATTTAACTTTATAAACGTATTACTTTATTACGCAGCTCCATGAATGAACCTACCGATGGCACATGCAGGTTTAATGGGTGTTATAACCCCGTGGGGCTACTCTCTAACAGCTGTGTGTTTAGTTGGGAAACAGTAGAGGTTTATGTTAAATAATCGAATAAACTCATATAACCCCACACAGATCGCCCTGTATACGCGCAGTGCATTAGTCGACCAATGTTTCTAACATAATCACCACTGTCTCCAATAAGTGACAAAGATTAGTAAAATAAATATTATAAATTAAGACATAGTTTGGGGAAAACAGAGACCATTTACTCGGTGTTTGGTATCAGGGTAATACATCCTCTATATCAATTAATCACCTGATATTCATTTTTACGACTGTTTGGAACTAAGCTGTCCGAGATATGAAACGATGAATATATGGTATCTTATTCACGTGCCTTGAATTAAGAGAACATTTCAGCTTGTTTTTTCCTGATTAAATACTTAATAAAAACGATTTAATAAAAAAATGCCCAGTAACGTTTATGATTGCTAGGATAAGTGTTCTAAATTAGATATAAACTATACGTGATAATTCTGTTTCAAACAGTAGGAATATATAATTGCGATTTTAATATCACTAAGAGGAAAGACATCACATCTGGCGTGTATTCACATTTACATAGATGTGATCCTGAAAGGAATAAATTTGATGGAAATAAAATTATAAACTCATACCTTGTTTTCTTCTATTTGATACCGAGCTAAATATGAAACAGTGTGGGAATATATATTTTTTGTCTGGTCGACTGAGAATGAGGTATGAAATATATGACAATGTCATAGAGGTACTGAAGTTAATACAAAGTCACTTCCGGAACACAGCTCAACGGGCGGAACGAAGGAAATGCAGCTCGGTTTTACAGCGTAATATATACTATGGTTGGTTGCTGCCTTGTGGTTTCCTGTCTGCAGACATAAGTCCCCGGAGACCAATTAACTCCTCATTATAATAGATCAACGTGTACATAATTAATGAAACACTACACGGCAGTTCCATGCTTCGTGAAATTCTATGTGTTAAGATATAGGACAATTTTCTAATAGGGAGCTCCTTGGGGTACGTTTCTAACATATCGATACGACTTGTAACGTTACAAATTGAACCGGTTTATTTCTGGAGAGATGGTTTGTGGACGAAGAGCTGTGTTGACTGATCAGGGGGTTAGTGTTTGGACTGGTACACTTTGAAATATATCGTCATTGTTAAGGAGAAAAGTCTCATTTTGAAATCTAAATGTCTTGATCATTCTTTATGCTGGTGATCTGACACATAAAATCAATGATTATTGACGTCTTGAGTGTCTCTGTTACTATCATTTTATGATTTATTACCTAATACCTGCCAAAACATACGTAGAGAACAAACACCACTTGAAATCACCAATTACTTCAAATCGATAATTGATAATATGGTTAATATTTTAAATAATGGTACGATCTTATATTCAGTATTATTGACTGATTTTATGTTCTCAGTCCATTGGAGGTTGACGTATAGCAGCGTCTTTATGATGCATTTATCGTTGTGAACCTAGGCTACTAACTCTCTACGTAAAGTCCTGGCAGATTCAGTCCATATCTACACAATAACCTGCATTGCTACTGACAGTGTATCACCTGTAGCAGGATGAGTACACCCATGTCTATATCGGTCTCCGTGTCACACGAGTCGTTAGATTTCACAAAAATTGAAATCAACATGACAACGACTGTAATGAACTGAATTGCACCGTCCGAATCATTTCGATTGTAAGTCTGTTTTCATTTCTGATGCTACGCGCGATCAACTTGTCACTTTCACTGCACACGAACAAAGGCACTTTGTGGTTCTGTAGTCAGAACGTTTGAAATGTACAATAATGTATTTCACCGAATATATGACAGATCGCTGTGAATAGCAGCAGCTGGGTGGTATTTATCAGGCGATGCCTTCAAATACGCATGAGTTAATCGTATACTATCCATACAGGGAAAGCAATTCACTAATCAGTTTAAAGAGTGAAGCATTTAACAGTCCGTATGGATTTTAGGAGACAAGGCCGTTAAAGTGTTAATGATTACTTGACAAAGCATACTGATGTGACATAAAGGTAAACAGTGTGAAAGTGTAAATGACCATAGCACGACAACATGCTTAATTTACATTTGAAAGTTTAGAGAATGCATAAAATACAAATCGCCTAAAGATCCTCCTATTGAAAGCATTGTTCTCCAGCATCGGATAATAGTTCGTGATTGTAGATTTAGTCATTCACTTAACGAGGGACAAGTTGTTAAGGAGGTCGTGGAACGCTAACACCACAAATTGAAACCTCTCATCCATACTAACAGAAATGGGATTGCAGTCAGTCAACATATATCACATATAAACAGGGGATATGATATCGTGTTTATACAGGCAGTATTCAAGGCGTCTGAGTGTCTATATCGAAATTAATATGTATGTCCGACAACGCTTTTATGTAAAACGCATCGCTAAAACACGATATTAAATAGTTGGAATTAATCAGACGTGAAAGAAAAGGCATTATATTTATATCAAAGACATGAAAAATGTTCATAAAGAATTTTCAGAGGCATAAAGATGTGGCATTTTAATATTTAAATCTAATATTTCACACTTTGAAGAAAAACGCAATGTGTGATATAAACTCTGCACGAGGCCTGATTAAAGACTCTATACTTGGAACTTTTATTTGTAGTCTATCACATTTTCAACATGTACTGCTGGGCTATTTTATACACCAGTAAACCAACACAATACCGCCCCAGTAATGTCTGTGGTATAACATGCACTTTGCATAAACCGTAAGTAGACATGCCGAAATCCAACAATTGACCCTCAAGAGTTTCATTGAGACGGTCCTTTGATCATCTGAACTATGTAGTTCATAGGTTTTATGTTTGTATTATGGGATGTTGTGGTCCTTGTTAAATAACTTTTTTTATGACTGAGAATAAGCATTCAAGCTGCAGATTATGTATGGACTTTGCTCAACGAAGTCTTGAGAAGATGGGCAAAGTTGAAATAATAATTCAATGGCGGGTCGACAGCATATCCTGCAATACCTTTCAACCAACATTGAGACTTGTCTGCATTTTAACAATTTCATCTCATCATACCTATCCATTCATATGAGTATAACATGATAGATAATTCGTGGTGTTGTGGATGTAATAATGACGTCGATATTAGTTTGACATACATGATGTATTTCTCATTGTTCCAGGTATAGGAGAACGACAGCCAATAAGTCCTAAAACATGCCTCCGTAAGCACAAACCAAACAGAAAGCCAAGAACCCCGTTCACGACCACACAACTGATGTCGCTTGAGCGGAAGTTCCGGGAAAAACAGTACCTCTCCATAGCGGAAAGAGCCGAGTTTTCAGCGTCCCTAAATCTGACAGAAACACAAGTGAAAATCTGGTTCCAAAATCGACGTGCAAAAGCCAAACGACTTCAAGAAGCCGAATTAGAAAAGCTTCGAATGGCCTCTAGACCAATGCTTCCGCCATTGTTTGGTGTGTCGCTTCCGTCGGCAGCTGCGGCTGCGCTGTACAATGGTCACGTGTCACGTGCACCTCTATTTTCCTCTTCCATGATGTCTCCGTTAGCAGTGTACACGAGTCTACAGTCAGGGGTGCCTCACCTCCACTGACATTAGCCGTCATAGCAGTTTCTGTTGTGCATTATTGAACATGGTGGTGCATTAACTGTGATATCTTGACTCAAAGCTATATTCTCAAACGTAAGATGAAATATACTGTTTTGATTAGAATGAACTCCCCATAGACCCTGTCGCAAGTCTGCTTGCAATCTTAAAATGACGACCATAGAATGACAGTTCGTTGTCAAGTCCAGACTTCAAAGACTGCAAATGAATGAAATCTTCAGTTTGAGGCAATACATTTCCGTCTTGATAATGACCGAAAGATAGGTTCAGTTAGCTACCTATAAACAGTGACAGCTCGATTTGTGGTCGTCATGAAATGATTACATCATCAAAGAAGCACGTTTCTCCCGAGGGGGCAGTGTCCATTCGCCCCAGACGACCAGCTAATGATCTGACGTCACAGAGAGCAGACGATGATCCAACGTCATGGCCGCCATTGTTCGAAAATCAAGATGGCGGGATTGTTTGGCGACCCGTGAAAATACAATGCCCTTGCAGGTATAAATCACATCTTTTTCTATTCAATGCATACCAAACGCTCCATGCTCTTGCAACCAAACATACCATCCTTTATTGCACGATTAAATGCCATATTCCTTGTAATCTTGTGAACTATTCTAAACGTTCGCATCACTCTTTGTAAACATATCTACGCCAAAGAAAGTAGTGCACCGAACTACCCAGTGAGGATCAATTACCCTGCAGGGGGCGCCTGTAATGAACCGACGACCATATCTTAACTAATGAACAAGCTGTTGTCAATTTCACCGACTGATTTGACGCGCAATATCACTTCAAAGCGTTGGATAAATGATGAAAATTGTCTTTTAAGCGATCGCAGGTCTTCAAAGCCCTCGCTAAGTATAGAATAATAAGTAAACGATATGTTGAAAGAGTTTTCAAGTGATAAGAGTGATTCTTTGGCTATAACTTCCAGCCATTCACCTCCAATTTCTGAAGGAGCCTCTTTTCAGAAATAATCTTTTCACACAGTCATATTAACGCGCTTTTTCTTGAATCTTAAATGGGGCATTGCCAACTTGGTTTTGGTGCATGTATGTAGAAATGAGATGTCAGTTTGTTTATCTAATGTGAAATGGTATTGCTTTGATATGAAAAAGCATATATGGGAATTTTCCACTGTGCTGAACATAGGCTTATGACATATTTATTTTGTTCAAAAACGAGATGAACAGGATAGTCGTTAAGGAAATACTTTATGTATAGTCACATGCCGTGGTAATACACATGAGTGTGACAAATGCTGTAACCAAGATAAACGTCAGAAAGTCACTTGCATAAGTCCTACCCTCCTTTTCGTAATATCTATTAAAATATTTCCTTTTCATTTGACTGCTATATCCATAGCAAGCTCACAATCAAAGTCAATAACAATCAACATACACAATTGTGAATTATGGATAATTGTGTTTATGCTATGAATCTATTTTAGCATCTGCTCTTATAGTGCAAATATCACATTTGTTCTATCAAATCTAAGGTTTTTCTGACATTTATTGCCAATAAACCAAATTTCATTAAAACTGAACACCGGCGAAATGAAGCCATTATCAGCTAATATTAAAACAGAGGGAACAGCTCAATGAACCGAATGTTTCTATGAAATACAACTTAATACTGCAATACTGACTACCAGAATTATTTCTGTTGAAAAATATTTGTCTATCATATATCAACACACTGTATGGGGAGCTGTAAATAATACGTTCACATGCATATGTATGAATCAATCATAAAGTGTAGTGTTCCATGGTGATATGTGCAGCTTGATGTTAAGCTTCATGACAGGTGGTGTTAATTGCCGTTGTCTATTGCACTGGGCAGAAGGATGAAATGACAGGAGATGTGTGCGTCTCAACCTGCGTATTGTCATGCAAATTAAATCTACATCTCCCCGAGTTGTGAAACTGACAATACTGTTATGTACATCTTTTAACTAGCGTTGTTTGACAAGACCTCTGAATCCCGTCCTATTACTTCCATCGCTCGTGTAGTCCTTGGTTATCTGATAGGTCGAGTTTTGACGTGCATATAATTAAATTCTAATCAGGTGAAATCGATAGCGTTGTCATTACAAAGCCTGTCTAAGATTAGCCAGTGAAATGGTGAAATATATAACTCTTACAGGTGATTTTGGCATGTGAAATTAACAATAGTTGATAAACAGTTAATTATATTTAATAAGCTGTATTAAAATTTGAATTAGATCGTAATTTGCAGTGATAGGTCATGAACTAATTTATAGAATGTATTTAATCAAAATTATTTATGGAGCCGATAAGCCTTATCTTTAGGATCTATTACTGTTTATGTGCATTTGGTCTACTGCCATCACAACAATGCCATTTTCCTGATTTCGTTCTGTGTGGGTTCATGAAATTTATCAAATATATTAAACCTAGCCGACATACACGGCCAAGAATATTAATGTGTAGTAATTTATATTAATATGTGTAAGTAAACGTAGAGCCAAATATTGTTGCAACAGTATAGTTTTCATTAAGGAACATATAATGGTGAAGAATTTCAATATGTCACATTTTACATTTTCTGTCATCACCTAAAAGACAAGATCATAAATGTTCGTTAGTTTTTATGTTATTTTTGTCGACTTCTAAGACGAAATAGTATTACACAGGAACAAGGTTATGAAATCTGAAACCTTCATGTGCAAAGCCAATAGTCTTCATTCCCTTGTCTCCAATCTCCGAGCCTAGATTTTTCTTTCCTACCAGCTGCATTGACGACAACGTTTCCATTAAGTTCCTTTCACCTGCTATATTTACAGTTTTGTTTTGATATTGTTGTTGCAGGTTTCTCGGGGACAGATGCACAGCGACACTTCCTCATCAAGGTGACGCAGATTTCGGATGTCTGCAGCCAAATACTTCACTGTTGTTTAATATATCCTAAATTAAAATTATTTATTTTCGTAGATACCTGTCTCTTGTCTTGCTTTTACAACATACAATTCAAAGCTGGGAATATTCTGAAGTAATATGTCTTTTGATTAAAAACAACATTATCAATTGCAAAGATCTTATATTTTATATGCTTTGATACTTTGGTAACTTTGGTAACTTTTAATTTAACATGAGTTCGAAACCTTGATATATATCGGCACAACGTAACCAAGAATATTACTGTGTACATAGTTACCAACTAATAATGTTGTAATCTTTAATTACTGTAAGCCACAGCACGGTGCAGCACCATCACCTTTACAACAAGATAATGACATGGAAGGTGTCCTCCCATTACGCAGACAGCCAGTTCGCAGACACTTTAAAACAACAACATTTACGGTCCAGTGAACAGATTATCTACTACCTGTTACCTACACATTATAATGGAATAGTCCAAATAAAAACACAGGAACAAACTGAAGCTATATTATTATTTTTTTTAAAAATGGACGAAAAGACAGTAGTTTGAATTTTTATTGCTGCGATATAAAAACAGTTTATTTTCAT
>VKKT01016434.1:0-14352 GCA_008038995.1 Haliotis laevigata
AGTTTTTGGCCCAGTTCCCAGCATTATGACATTCCTGACACCCAAACTCAGAGAGTCTAAACACTTGGACAATTGTGTTTTTCACTTGGACCAACTGAGCTGAATTAAGCTATCCAAGGCAATGAGCGAGGCTTTGCAATGGAACTTTTGCAATGAAAATTAAAACACTATCATTGATCTTTTGGAGTTTAGGACACTGTAACTAGTGTCATGGAGACTGTAGTAGGGTAATATGTGGAAAATAAGGCACTGATAATACTGCTGTAAGATACTGAAGTGAGTAGTTTCGCTGTTGTTATTGCTGGTTTGAGAGTGAAACGAATGACAAAGCACTGCATGTTGTGGAGGAGAGGCCATCTTTAACCATGTTGGTTGAACTTTTCAGCTTTCATACACATGCCTGAGTTTGTTTTCAGTTTATACGCTTCACACCACCAGTGTTGATGTTGGCGGCAGCCTGATGTCAGACCGCTGCATGTTGTTACTTGAAGCCAATGTTTGTGTTCATATGCTTACACCACTACGTTCACCCTGGCATGAACACACCGATACATCCCTGCCAGTACAGCCTAATCAGTACATCCCTGCCAGTACACCCTAGTCAGTACATCCCTGCCAGTACACCCCAGTCACTACACCTCTGTATAGTCCACATATGAAGACTGCATTATGCATTATTGGGATGAACTGCTCGCTAATGGATTTCTTCGAACCGCCTTGTTTTGTTACTCAGAAGTATGCTGATATGTCCCAAACATATTTTTTATATGAGCTACATTTCACATGTGAACATGACTAAGCTCTTGAGGGGAAAGTATCAAAGTTTTTTACTACGATTCACACATCATGAAAAGAAAATTTCCCCATTTCTATGAAGTGCTCAGTCTGCATGCACAAATGTTTTATTACGATTTGATCATGTCAGTCTGGTCATTGCTGTTGTCAGTTGACGTTTCGTATTACTGCATGAATCGTTCAAGTTACTAACGTGGCCAAGGATCTCATCCTTGAAGCAGTACTTGGTTCATTGAGCTTGTAAACTCTTATAAGCTTTACCTTTCCTTGATTATTCAGTCAGTAATCACAAATACATGTGTATTACAATGCAGCTGAAGTCCCATCAGCATTTGGAACGGTCTACCCCATGCTGCTCAATTAGTTGTAGACTGCCAGTCTTTATTCTGCTTCTGTTGTGATGTGATTAGTCATTAGATATAGTACCAGTTGAAGCTTGACACATTTTTAGAAATTATGATTTCAATTTTGACAAGACTTAAAATGAAGTTTGCTTATATTTTTGTTTTATTTGCCATCAACTGGAATGAATGAACTTAAAAGGTCTGAAACCCTAGTGAAGTAGATTCTCTTTTGACCCAAGTTTTTAGGGCTCTTACACTTATCAGTAAAAAAATGTAATGTTGTCCGCCATATACAATATAATATTTTCAGCACAAGCAGTAAATTATGCAGAATGTAGACTGGTATTCCCTGCAATACATATTTTAGGAACAGCTTAGAATAGATGTGCACTTAAATGTATTTTTGAAATTTTGTCTTAGATAAGATTTAGTCTCAGACCCTTGCCTAAGTGAGTTACGGCTCCAGCAGGTATTGCAGGGATGTGTTGGTGTGTTGCTCCACCCAGTAGACGAACTCCTTGTTATTGATGTTGTATTTCCTTTCAGCACGGCCTGCGAGATAAAGGCGTAGACGACATCCAACTTTTTGATCTCATCGAAAAGATGTTGGACTATATGCCCGAACAGCGCACCACACTGAAGGAAGCGCTTAAACACCCTTACTTCAAGCCCTACTATCGCGAGGACACCCCACCCTCCCTACTGTCCTCCAAGTGCCCACCCTACGAATCTTGTGATGGTAGTGACACTAACAGCCTGTTAGCTGCTACCCCTTCTTGCATGAAAAAAACAGTCCCTAGCAACTCCCACTCACCATTCTCTGACACTGACGATGCAATGAAGGACCAGGCTACCAGTTTCACGCTGCCATTAGTAAAAGACTCTGGCTTCCATTCCCCTCATACTGAGGAGCAATTGGCTGAGCAGCCAACCGCAATCACTCATCCAGAAGTGATCATGCCAGATATTGAAGTTTCTTTCTCACTGTCCAGTCCTTCTGATCCCAGTTCGCAGACTGCATTGTCTGATGGTCACATAACGACCTCGGACTCATTTGGTACAGATAGTCAAATGCCAGACGGTGAGGACTCTCAGTTTGGTGTGTCTTCAGCTGTTGGGCTGGGTGCGGTCAGTTCCCTTGTGCCAGACCGAAACCCGTCTAATGCAAGTACACCAGATCCTGCCCCAGATCTTTTGCTGAGTTTTCTCACTGATCCTTATCACAAGATGGCAACAATGACTTCAAACGAGAAGCCAGAATCTGACCGTTATTTACCACCTGCTTCTGATCCTCAGCCTCCACCTCCAGAAACGTTTGAGGAGCCAGAAGAGAGGGGAGAGGGGGATGAGGACTCGGAAGCAGAGGAGGAACGTAGGAAAGCTGAAAACGATCCTTGGCTCCGATTAGCCAGATCCCATCCTGAGATAAACACTGATATTGATGAGTCTTGTCTCAATTTGAATGATGATTTCTGTGATCCAAGGTGATTGATGTGGAAGCGTCCATGTCCCATTTCGACCATGAGCACTAGCAAACTGAGTAGGAACAGCAAGCGATAGAAAGGTTGATTGAAAATATGTCTTGTTAGGATTGTATTAAGGTTTCGTGATAGTTGCTCACAGGGCATGATACCCGTTAATTTACAAATGTGCCTTATCAAATTTCATATGTAATTCGCTATGGTTAACTATGGTCATACTCACTGTTGAACTTATCCAAGTTATTGGGCCGTTGATCTGTTCTCTGTTGAAGCTAATTATGTTGATAATTGGGTACTAGTTCCGTCTTGACAGATCCCACAGTTGTTGTATGGACGATATGTCCCAACCACCTTGAGGGCTAGAGACTTACGTGATTTGCTTTGTATTGTGATAAGAATGACATATATATCTCAGTGAAGCTGTGTTGCTACAGTTGACTCCAATTCCAGTGATTAAATGTGCTTTAGTCACTTTTTGTTGATATTCTACAATTTATCATTTGTTTATTATTTGTATATCACTTGTAACAAGTTGTGTGGAATGTATTAGCTAAATATTGTGTTGCTGACTTGCTGTGTTTAAGTTGTGTATATTTATGAAAGACAATATGATTTATTGACTTTGTGCAATAAGGCCATGTACATATGAGAGGATATTGTGACAGTATAGGTATTGATAGGGAAAAGTATTTATTGAGATACCAGACAACATCTTCGTATACTGACATACTCTTTGCATGCTTGCACATGGTTGCTGAATCAATGGAAATACTCGACTTCTGACAACATTTTTAGATTTTAGAGATAAACAATCCTCTGGCCTGCTTGGCCAGCATCTGTTGAACAAAGCTCATCAATATCAGTACATATATCTGTTCATGTGGTCATTCTATGCATGCATATATACTTGGGACACCTACTTTAAAATGTAGCAGGATTGCTGCTATTTCTGCTGGCCACAAACCAAAGGTGCTGCAGTTAATAAAGCTCTGATCAATACATGAAGGCATTGAGAGTGGGCAGTATTGTTGACCTATTCTGTGTGTGACCCTGACTACGCTTCCCTTGACCTACCGGCAACCCATGCTTTTTGTCCCTCATGTTGCGTGTGACCTTGCAATGTGGCTGCTTGTCCTTCAGTGTGTTGTGTAGCCAGTGCTGTCAGTCTAGAAGTTAATTTCTTTCTTAATCTAGCTCTTTATTTTCAGATTTTCTTCCAAGTCCTATTTTTTTTCCTATCACTAGTACTGCAGCTGGTACATCAGTTGCTTGCACACCTCCTGTGTATCAGTACGTCGTCGTCGTCGTCAGAGAGTCATGTATTGACATTGTGTGCTAGCTGTCTCTATGTCTACCACCTAATGTTTCATGTTGAGAAATTCTGTTGTCTTTTGGTTCAGTTGTGTTAAGCACCTCGGAATGTTATTTTTCTTCAAAATTTGCACCGAGTTATGGATATGTGTTTACATGTCTGTTTACATGTGTTTACATGTCATTTAAACTTAACAATGGCAGTAACAGTTTCAATTCATGTCTGTTTGTGCTTCCATCCCACAGAATTTCTCTGCATTGTTCAGATGTAAAGAAAGCAATGATATTGCATGTGCATGTACTCCATTATGACATGTGGCCATCACTAATGACTACTAAACATTATTCCAGCGCTACATTAAGGACCCTGATAACGAGGAGCACAGACAGCTGTTTGACGTCATTGGCAAAATGCTGGAGTACGATCCCAGCAACAGAGTGAATCTCAAACAGTCTCTGCGACATGCGTTCTTCCGCAAATATTATGAAGAGGAATTGTTGAAAGAGCCTGAGAACTCACAAAGTAACGGTGACCGAGAAAGAAGCCATAGTTTGAGCAGGTGATGTGAAAGCCCGCTGCTGGAGACTTGCAGCACAATCTAGATTCGGTTCTCTAATGTTGGGTGGAATGACTGCATTAACTAGGAGTAAACACTGTGTGAAGCTAGGCACATGTCATTGCACGCTAAACCTTCAGTGGTTTCACCACAGTATGCATCCGAGCATTCTTGGCAGTTTGATCGGTTGAAATTCATGTACATCAATGATTCTTACACCAAGCCCAGAACATGACCAGAGTTTTTAAACGTGAGTTCTCATCCATCTAGCTTTATGGTGAAAGATTTGAGAGTGTATTACCAGGGTAGACGCAAGCCACAAATCATTTTTTGTTACACGATTTGACATACGTGTCAAACTGTTATCTGTGTAACCATGGTAACCTATACCAGCCACATGACTTGCATTGCTGGTGCATGATGGGAGTTTGTGATCATTGTTACAACTGGTGCGTGTGTAGTGCATCCTGCTGAATTCTCCATGATAGACTGAATGGAGTGAGATGTGCAATGTGTTTTCTTGTCCACAGCGATGGCAGTACAAGCAAAGACCTTCGACCTGAACAGGCCAGTTAGTTCACTTCCTGTGAATGTTTTATCTATGCAAATCAAGGTTTCAGTCCACAGAATGTGAGCCTGGGGTTTTAGTGGCATGATGTTGGATGGATTTGTACAACATTCGGCCCAAATCAAAACTGTAAATCTGTCCATGTATCAGTTTTCAGTATTGTCACTGTCCAGCATTATAGACGTAGAATCTGATCTGGTGCACAATATTGCTCCAATTGAAATTTCAGATACACAGATTTTAAAAGGATTTGAGTAATATGGATCAGAATTATATCACACCACTCCACCGACATAAGTACAAAGTCCATCAAGTGTGACCCAGTGAGGTATATCTCAGCATGGCCTGCCTAATTCTTTGTCATGACAACCAGTACGCACCGTGTCCCAGTGTGTAGAATCTAGTTCCCAGTACAAGGTGCCATACACCAAACACAATACCCTCAAACTGGCGTCTGTGTCCCAAGATTGGTTTGTTTCTGTGACTAGTTTATGCAAGTGAGGAGTTTTGTCTCACAAGTTTAGAACCCTTCCCCTGCATCTGAGTATGTCTCTGAGTAGGAGCCATTTTGTTCCTTGTACTGCTACTGAGGTTGAGTCCCTCCATCATTACACCATCCAGGAGTGTACTGCACTACCAGGAATGCAGTGGCTGCTATGGGATATCGTCTTTGATGTGGCAGGGGAGATAACTTCTTTATTGCATGTATGTAGGGGAGATAACTTCTTTATTGTATTTGTATGTAAACAGGATGTCATGGTATGCCATGATAAGCATTTGTTAATGTCAAAAACAGAAAACCTTTACTAAAATATTAACAGAATCTTCTAGCCTGTAAGTTAGTCTGTCACCTTATCACCACTCTGAATTAGTTTTAGCACAGTTTCACTGAAGCTGTGCTGAATTGGGCTTCCATGTATCTAGTCAGTGGTGACAACTTTTGTGATTTTCAAACATTTTCTTATGCTTTGCTTGTACTGCGCTGTGTTGTTTGAAATATTCTTGTTGATATCACAGGGCTGGAAATTAAGTGTGGCAAGAAGTAGAAAGAAGAAATCATGACTGCTTCTGACATTTTGTTCATTGTTGGTACCAAGCTAATGGCATTTGAACATCCTAAATACAATAACTTGATAATTTTATTGTTATTTTGGCATTTTTGGATTTTGATGCTACAACAAGGGAAATGCTATTGACTTGCTGATGACAGGGTGTTCTGTTTGAACAGACCATAATTTCTAGCCTTGTACCATGTGGTGGATTGCATGTTCATCAACACTGCCATTGTCAGGGACGTGTGCACTAACGATAATATCTATAATGCTGCATGTAACTGGAGTTTATAGAGCAGATAAATTCATTCAGTCAAATATTCTCAGAAATTTGGTCCATGTTTATAAAAAGCTGGAATACCAATTTCGACATCTGTTTCAACATTCAAACATTACTGTAAATTCGTTTCCAATATGGATATGGAAACCCTGGGAATGAGCAGGGGAATTAACATACAGACATATATATATACAAGCTGTGAGCATGTCATATTGAGCTGTTGTACTTGTCAAACGCTGCAGGTTGGATGTGTTTGTTGACAAAATACCCTATTGAGTATTTCACGTGAGCTATTTACCGGTATGTGACTAGGGGTTTGTTGGGTCCGATGCAACAAGCATCACCTTGTTGGTTTCATGGTGTTATCATTCATATATTTATTATACTAACATTATATCATCGCATAATCATTCAACTGCACATGGAATATTTCAGCCACATACACATTTGCAAGCCAGTTGCATTTCTATGAAAGCAATATAAATAAATATGTTCGTTAAAATTAGAAGAAAAGACTGTCTAAAATATCGTCTGTCTAAAATACCATCTCCGTAGATGTATGAAATTTAGGCCCAATTTGAATCCAGATTAAGGCATTTGCACTTGATTGTTTATGAAGTTGTTCTTGTTTACACATATAAATATATTTAAATCTGAATAAGGAAGATATATCAAGATATGTTTCATTGACCAAATGTAGGATCTCGAATGACCATTGTATATTTGTAGATATGTAAGAGTTTGTATAGAATTATGGTTCTTACTGCCCAGGTTTTAGTTTGTACAGTGTGTAGCTAACAGGGTTTTACAGATCTCTAGGTTGTTGTACGATGTCATATTCTTCTTATCTTATCGAAACATAGAATTCAGATTTTGTATCTGTTATAAAGCAGATACATGAAAAACAGCCCACCAATTGTCTTCTGAAGTAGTTTATGCTTGACATTCTTAGATATGTGCTAACTTATCAGAAAACAATTAAAATTACTCTTGAAGAAACCGGATCCCTTTAAAAAATACCAACAGCTTTATTTTCACTCACTTTATAGCAAGATTCTACATCTGGTGACATTCTAGTCCAGTGTGGTGATAGCTGTGTGCTGTTGTGTATGTCACTGTCGCAGTAAGAACCATCATCACGCCTGTTTCCTCGTGACATGTTTTCAATGGAGTGTTCCTCTCATTGGGGGATTTTGTGCTAGGAATTGATGAACAAATTTGATTGTTGTGAAATTTGTATTGTAAGAACAAGGTGCTATAGAAACTGAAAGTTAATGTAGAATTGTTGGGATATTCGTACTATCCACCCGAAATTTCTTTTGAATTCAAGTACATTTTCAATGTAAATGACTTTACATGTACATTGATGTTGACATGGTTATATTAAACTGCCAAGTAACAATTCAGTGGAAGAATTCTGGAAAATGCTGACACATACTGTCGTTAGACACAGGTTTGCATGTATCAACTTGTGGGTACTGTTCAGCTTTGAACACACAACATACTGCATCTTGCAAGCTTTTTGCTATGCCATCTGTGTTAGTCATTTAAGGATTTTCTACTTGTGTAATGACAACATTTGGGTGTACTGATACCAATCGTCATAAGTGTTATTGCAGTATTACACTGTTGGTCAAGATGACTTCTTATTTAAATATATTTTTGATCTTTTTAGTGATTGTCAGACATGAAACTTCAGATGAAATTACATTGTGACTTTCGGTATCAGTCTAGCTCAGGCTAATATTAGTTCCAGATCATAAAAGTTAATTGCTAGGTTTCCTGCGATATAATCCAAACTTGATTGAATTAAGGCTCACAAATTAAAGTAGAAAAAATATTTACCTCATATAGTATCTTTTGTCTTCGATCTTACAATCAATTGCTTAAGTGTCTATTAATTGTTATATTTCCTTTGCTGACAATTGTCGTGTGATTGTTTTTAAACAGCAATCTCTGACCTAAGTTGTTGGGGCATGGAATCTCGATAGATCCATGTTCGGTCTTCAGGATTTCTCAGTGCAATAATATTAATGTTGATGAACAGCAACCAAAGTCAGGGGATTTGTAAGAGGAAGCTCACTGGTGACTTTTTGGAATATGTTTTCTTTACCGGCAATGTAGTGCTAAAAGAATGGAAGGAATGTTTAGGAAAAAAAGTGCATTCTGATGACTGAGAGCTTCAGTATCTCCCCCTGACTGAGGAGTGCATTAGACTGGCCAGTGATGTATAAGTGTATAATGTGTATAGACGACAGCTGTGTGTTGTGTGAGGAGGTCATTACCATCTCCACCCCTCCCTTCCTTCCTTCCTTCCTTCCTTTCCAAGATGGTAGAGGACAACAGGGTGGGATAAACAGAACTGTCACAATGAATGCCTTGTATGGAAATTAAACATGTTTACAGTATACACCAAGCTTTTGTCTTCTCTGGGTTTACCTTCATTGTGCAAAGCAGTGACCAGTAGTCACCTTCTCTTGGACCTGTCATACTCTGGTGTGAGTGAATGGATGTATTGCAAGCATTAAGCTCTTGGTACATAATCTGCCCAGGAATTCCAGACTGTGATAGAAGTCACTAGTCCAGTGTCTGAAAATGTCCATTGGTCTTGTCCACTGACCTCATAATAGTCCTTACATAAGACTATGGTCTGTTGTAAGATGAATGGAAGTATACAGTCTAAAGGATGGAAAACATTAAATGTAATTCACTGCAACATGCATACTTTTCTTGATAGTATTGTTTTTTTCTAATTCCAAAATTAGAGAAAAGGTCACAGCTAAACGGACACCACACCAGGATTGATGCTCATGCTGTTGGGTCACTGGGTTGTCTGGTCCAGACTCTATTATTTACAGACCGCCACACATAGCTGGAATATTGCTGAGAGCAAAGTAAAACTAAACTCACTCACTAATAATTATTAGAACAGGTTTGAAAAGATGGCTCAAAAAGACAGAATGGATAATAAGGCACTGGTTGGCATAAAATTAAGACATGGAATTAAAGGTCACTGAGAAGCCAGATTTTGTCGTTGTACTTATGAAAATTCTGCCTCCGAGAAGCATTTTGACAGATGCTGCCTGAAACCTTTCTCTGGGAAATACAAAGTTGCAGCCAGTTGTCACTAATAATCTAAGAAGTTTACTATCTTTGATAAGCAAAAAATGCACACCTATGGTTGAAAGTAAGGGGAGATTTGTACTAGCCACAGGATAATGTTAAGGTCTAACACTAAAAATAGTCCATCCCAACATTTTTTAATAAGAACACACCTAAACATGGTATAGCGACAGAAAAAGATCTACTTCCAGCCCCGAGCTACTATGTGATTATTCCTATGTTAACAAATTCACTCACGACAATCAGAACCAAAACACTGTGAAACGAAGTACAACATGAAACGGTTTCAATAGTGCTAATGGCAGCGTCTTTATGAATCAATCACATGTACCAGCATAGTATGTCTACACACTTCATAAGATGCAGTGTGCGTAATCAACTCGAATTTCATCCCCGCAACACCTAACAACATAAACAATACAATAGGGCAGTGTCTGTCTCCAGGAAATGAAGAATGCTGTGAAGAAGAAGAATAGGTTTATTACATGGTCTCTGATGAGAAGGCACCCCATGCGTATTGTGCACATAGTTTGACATGGTACAGTGTACCATTTAATCCAGTTTAGCCAGTTACTTGTACACCTATGAAGGTTAAACCAGGGGATCTTCAACCCATGCTTGTCGCATGAGATGACTAACAGAATCAGGCGGTGAAGCTCGCTGACACATCACTGTATTACAATTGATATCATCACACCACCATAATACAGCTTGAATAGTGCTGACTGCTGCCTTAAACAACAAACAGGAAAAAACATCACAGGATCAACCATTCTCTAACTTGTTTGAAGCTCATTTGGAATTGGTGGGGTAGCCTAGTGGTTGAAGCGTCTCGCGTCACGCTGAAGATCCGGGTTCGATTCACCACATGGGCACAATGTATGAAGACCATTTCTGATGTCCCCCGCCCTGATATTGCTGGAACATTGCTAAAAGCGGTGTAAAATAAAACTCACTCACTCACTCATTTGGGGTTAACCGTTTCTGTCCCTCCAGCCAAGTCTGTCCACCTTATGTCATTCAGGCTGGGCTGAAATCACAGAATGGTATTTGTCAGAAGACAATGGAGATCTGAACACTGGGTAGACCTGGGTGCCATTCAGCGACATAATACCAGTCTTTTGAACCATTATGATGTCATGCTATTGTTGCAGTGGATTCTGAGCCAGGGATCAACTGACAATTTGGGGCGGCATTGCCTTGTGGTTAAAGCGTTTACTCCTCGAGGCAAAAGCGCAGGTTTCAATCCCTACATGGGCACAATGTGTGAAGCCAATTACTGGTTTCCCCATGTGATGTTGCTGGTATATTACTAAAAGCATTGTAAAACCATACTCACTCACTCTCTTCCCATTCCAAACGCACATAAATCTGACGCAGCTTAAAGTCAGTATGTTAGTTTTACATCAGCAAAAACATAGTTCACGTCAAAAATCACTCCGCTGAATACAGACAGAAGAATCTGAACACTTTTCCATTTCATGACTAAGGAAACACGTGGTCACTTTCTAAATGATTGGAAAGAAGCCATGGAAACCGACAACCACAATGCAAGTCCAAGTCAATGGTCGCCCATTCAGCTAACTGTGTTCGCACTCCAACACTACCATGCACTGTGGTACTACCAAAACCAGGGTCTGTGACAATAATAATCTTATTACTCGCCCGTACAGGATGCCAAGTGAAATATTTTTACAGCAATATTACACCTGAGTACAGACTGAAATGTTTAGCAACAGCATACAGCTATCATATACTGTAAGATTTGATCAGTGTTTTTATCATTGTGTGAGACAAGTGAAGATTATTATAGTTGCAGTTTTAGTGTGAAATTAGTTCAGACGGGTAACCATGGTAACAATTGTTGGTCTTCAGCAACCCATGCCTGTCGTAAGAGACTAAGCTCAGGTGGTAAGGCTCCCTAAATTGGTTGACACATGCCCTCGTATCCCAGTTGCATATAACGATGCTCATGATATTGATCACTGGATTGTCTGGTGCAGACGTGATTATTTACAGACTGCCATCATATAGCTGGAAACTTGCAGAATGCTGCTTTTGACAACAAACAAACAATACACAACAAAGCACACATAAAATATAATACACTGAAGAAAGGTCTATATACTTTTTGAAGAATATATATAATATTTCAAATCAGTTTATCAATTGAAAAATTACTAGAGAATGTGTTTATACAGGATTCATAAAGACATACTCACATAGTTTGTAAGCAATTCTAAAAGGAGCATTTTGTCAGACTTAAATTGTACCGTGTCTTAAGGATTTCTGATGGTGGTCTATCATTGTGTTGCCACCTCAAACAAGTGTATATCAATGGGGACCTGTTTTAACCCAGACTCGCTACTGTTGGATATGTGGAATCATTAGATAATCACTTACTTGAAACTAACCTTGAGACCCTCAGTAGGGTCATAATCCGATAACAGAACTGAAGTGAAGAATGTCAGGTGTGATGCAATCATCTGGCCAGTCGCTTGCAAAAACAGCAACACAGAACACTAAATCACAATTTTACTAGTTGAATAAACTTTACCTTTGATCACGTTTATTTTCTTCAAACATCAAATTCCAACAATATAACAAACAGATTCTTAAATTTCTTTGCTTGTATTTAATCAGATCAATTCACTACCAGTAAATGCTAAACAACCATATTGCTTGTGGCTACACCTAATGATGCTTACAAATACTTGTTTCAGCTATAAAACACAGTATTTTGATACTTCCTGATATTTATTTTTAATTTTCACCCCCTAAGCAGCTATTGGCATAACATGACATAACACACTTTGATATTTTGACTAGGTTGTGGTTTCGTTACTTTGTGCATACATTAAATATGAAGATACATATATCATTTGAACATGTAGAACGTCAAAGTATTGTTTTGCTATGAGCTGGCAGCCAGCTGCATCAGGCATAAGGAGCAAAGGGCCCCCAAGAATAATATCATGATACTCTGAGACTGATGCTCTGTTTGTAGACAAACCAACGTTTAGGCAATCCGGACTTAAACATCCCATCTACTGATCTATGACTTCAAGGTCACTACTTTCCAAGCTCATTTCAGAGTCCATCACTCTGACTGCTTCAGTTTCTGCCTCCACATTGACACTGTCTGCCTCCGCCTCCAGTTCACGGTGTTCTTCATCGTACGTATCCATCACTTTCTTGATGAGGCGGCACCGGGCTGCTCCACAGTCACAAGGCACAGGGTGGTCATCCTCATCACTGTAATCATCGTCCATATCCAGAAGCTCAATTGATATGTTGTAGTGGCGTTTGTTAGCTTCATCCTGTGAGAGTTCCACAAGGGTGCTTATCTCATCCCCTGTATCTATGGGGATCTCCTCTGGTAGCATGAATACTGTCTGTTTCCAGTGTGTTAGAGGAGAATTGGGGGATGTACTCAGCACACCACATGCAACAGAACTGTCAAGGGGAGAGAACTCAACATCAAACCAAGATGCAAATCCACGCAATACCCCAGATTTGTCCATCTTCATATCAAGCTTTTGGCTTATCTTTTGCACATCAGTAAGCACAACAGTTTTTAAATTAAGTTCAACAACTTTTTGTGCTGATGCAAGCAGTTCTGTGGACTGTATTTCTGAAATCACAGGTTCCTTTTGGAACTTTTGTGTCACAGATGGAATCACTGAGGAGAAGTCAAACCCATAAACGTTTTTCCAGTACTCCACGTGACTGGAATGATACGAGTCCATATCTGTTGGTGCCACATACAGTGTTGCTCTGGAAGGGGCCATTATGCCATCTGAGGCAAGAAATTTATCTCTTGCATAAATGACAGAATCAAGCATGGCTTCATGTAACAAATAGAAACCCATCCATTCAGATACTAAAACATCCACTTTTGTATTCTCTGGCAGTGACAACTCCTCAACTGGGCAGCTGAACACTTCCACTTTGTCCTCAAACCCATTACACTTCACAATCTCCTTACAGAGTTCCGACATCTTGCTAGCTTCAACTGCATATACTTTCTTAGCTCCAACAGATGCAGCAAACAGACTCAGGACCCCGGTGCCAGCTCCAACATCTAAAACTACCTTATCCTTAAAGTGGGGAGCATTCTCCTCAAAGAACTTCTTGTATGCCTGCGTACGAGGGAAATCCTTCAGCATCAGTTCATGAATGGAGAGATCCTCATAGCTGGCAAAGTAATTCTTCGGTTGACCATTGACAGTGATGCCAGGTAACCCACTGCCTGTCATGTTTCCAGCAGGATCTTCCTGAAACAGCAAAAATATATACATTTCATTGATGTGATATGGAAACATTTTAAGGCAAACAATGAGTGAAAACAAACATATTAGAATGTTATTCAATCTAACAGATTAAACATTTGTTCTATAGGATTATATAGCCGAGAAGCAGTCTAGACATGACACTGTATAGGGTCGCATCGCTGTTCTCGCCAAAGAATTATAGTAATGTATATGTTAGATGCATATATTCAAAATTTGCAAAACAAATCCGAAAATGATCCAAACTTATCATTTTGGGTACCTCGTTAGGATGAGAAAGCCACAATAACTCGGTGCGCCTAGTGGCAGCAAGAGTTGTATACTCCCCAGGGAGTTGAGATTGCTAATACGATGTGCAGTTGATATTGACATCCAATGAAAAAATACCAGCGCTTTGAGCATGCACAAGTGCGTGGATATGTGCGCTGTATATAAATATCGGCCTACCTTTAGAATACAGCACCACAAACTTTAAAAATACGTCATAATCGGCCTACCTTTAGAATACAGCACCACAAACTTTAAAAATACGTCATAATACCCTTTTAC
>VKKT01016460.1:2928-13841 GCA_008038995.1 Haliotis laevigata
TAAAATAAAATTGCAAACACTGATAAATATTGATGTTAAGATCAACAAAATTCAATGATTGATCAGTTACCAAGACCAGATAGCCAATGGTAAGTGTCCATAATAAATTGAGGTGGGAACTTGTTACTAAATTTCAAATACAAATTGTCAATGAATTTGGGTGAAGTTTAAATCATCACACATAAAGGCATTCATCATCATTTTCCACCAATTGATTATTCAATTAAGGAATAAGATTCTATGAAGTCCTCATCATGGTATTAACAGGTTCTTTAAAATACAATTTCTGGAAAATACAGAAAACCAGCTATTGTTTCTGATGTTTCATTAATTGTTTGTAACAAACCATTGATCAACAAAGCAATAATCATTAGCTTAACACTAAACAATGGTTAATATTATGTTATTACTTAAAGTAAGGGGTTAATCTCATATAAGCCTACTCCATTATGAAATACAATATACCATATTTCCTCTAATAACCGCTTCATACTTTCATACCTGGAGCTTATTACAGGCCTGGCGCTTATTGGAGACCCAGCCCTCATTGCGCTTACTGGACCCCATGCATATTTATATACATGAAACCTCCTGATTGCAGCTTTGACGATTACATAATATTCATCAACCCGTGCCATGTGGAGGACAGAAAGTTGTGACTAAAGGTCCGTTCCTTAACAAATTTATTTTTGGATCAAGGGAGGATACATTAATAAAAAACATACCCAGTGCTTATTACAGACCCGGCGCTTATTAGAGGCCCGGCATTTATATTTTTAAACTGCTGCTTTACTCCCAGCACTTATTAGATATCTGGCGCCTATTAGAGGAAATATGGTACCAAGATTCAAGTATCCTCAGCGACCCTCCATAACTTTATAACTGCTACTGATCATTCACATATCTGGGATTGTTTTGCAGACTGCCACTTCACTGGACAATAGACCGTGAAGAGTTATCTCCCTTACCCGAGCCTCCTGCTGCTTCATGCCATCCTCCAGGTTCTCCAACATGCGAGTGCGAAGCGCTGCCTGAGTGCGCTGGTACTCCTGCTTTAGCAACATCTGCTGGAAGTTCTGCTTGTGTAGACGGAACTTGTTTATCAGTTCTTCCAGTTGACGTGGACTTGTGTCCACACCAAACACACGGGCACGACTTGGTGCTGAGGGCAGGGCAAAATATTATTGCTACATATTCTCACTATGGGACCAACCATTAGATAATCAGGAGGGAGAGGCATATTATAAAATGAAACCATCCCAAAAAGTGCTTGACAGGAATTATATAGCTTTAGACTCATAAAACAAAATTAATTATTAAGTATCCGCCACAAACAAATACAGTGTTTCATGAGTTTTCCAAAAATCATTTTGAGTCATAATTAAGAAAAGAAACTGTAGCTAAAAACATATCCAATCTTCACATACAGTCTTAGGGCACACCCCCAACCCCAGAACATCAACAGCCAATCACTAAGGGTATAAACAATGACTTTAAAGTTTAAAAAACTTCAATGCCTCAAGGGAGAATGACAAATCCATACTAGAAGCAGTACATAGGAGTAAAGATTGACATATACCGCAGAGAAACAGAAAACTTGGATGTTTATCAATGATGATTGCCATCATTACAAAATGGCAAACCTATAACTATTGTCTTATTTCTGGAAGACCGAGAAAAACATTTGACAAGAAATAGAAGCATCATAAATCTTTGTTCTAATCTGTCCTTTGGAAAAGCTGACTGATAATGAGAAAGAACTAACTGATGAACGTTTAATCGATATTAATGTTAGTAAATCTAAAGGGAGTGGCTGGCATATGAACTTTATGCATTTTCTTGTGACACAAACGAAACAGCGGGGTTGTATATCATCTCCATTTCATATTGATTCAGGACTAATTCTTCCTACTCTTAATTTAGCTCTAACTATCTGAGCTAATAACAACAAAATAATGATGAAAGGAACTACAAGACAAAAACAGCCACATGCAAAATGAACTACAAGATAAAGTAATGAAAAGAAATCAACAGTACCAGCGGACTGTAGCTCACCTTTAATAAATATATCTTAAGGGGGGTGAGTGAGAGAGTGAGTGAGTGAGTTAGTGAGTTAGTGAGAGAGTTTAGTTTATTGATGCTTTTAGCAATATTCCAGCAATATCACAGCAGGAGACACCAGACACGGGCTTAACACATTGTACCCATGTGTGGAATTGAACCCATGTCTTCAGCATGATGAGTGAACCCTTTAAGCACAGGTGCTACTGGGTTCCCCACTGCCCATTTAGAGGGTCTAGTGAAGCACTACCTTGAACAGTATTTCAGTTACATCACAGCATGTCAGTATGATGAGGGGGAAAAGCATGGTCTACCATGTTTACCACTATAATTTCTATATTTTCAAATTAGGATGTGAAAATATGAATATCATTCAGTTACTGGTCTCTATAGTATACTTGTATTTTAAGTAATATGGACCTGAGAAACTAACAAACTGTATAACAGCTAGGGGTGCTGGCAAAGTATTGATACAGTCCTAAAACGAACCTCACAGGCATATCTCATAAAAGTTTATTAAANTAAAATAAAATTGCAAACACTGATAAATATTGATGTTAAGATCAACAAAATTCAATGATTGATCAGTTACCAAGACCAGATAGCCAATGGTAAGTGTCCATAATAAATTGAGGTGGGAACTTGTTACTAAATTTCAAATACAAATTGTCAATGAATTTGGGTGAAGTTTAAATCATCACACATAAAGGCATTCATCATCATTTTCCACCAATTGATTATTCAATTAAGGAATAAGATTCTATGAAGTCCTCATCATGGTATTAACAGGTTCTTTAAAATACAATTTCTGGAAAATACAGAAAACCAGCTATTGTTTCTGATGTTTCATTAATTGTTTGTAACAAACCATTGATCAACAAAGCAATAATCATTAGCTTAACACTAAACAATGGTTAATATTATGTTATTACTTAAAGTAAGGGGTTAATCTCATATAAGCCTACTCCATTATGAAATACAATATACCATATTTCCTCTAATAACCGCTTCATACTTTCATACCTGGAGCTTATTACAGGCCTGGCGCTTATTGGAGACCCAGCCCTCATTGCGCTTACTGGACCCCATGCATATTTATATACATGAAACCTCCTGATTGCAGCTTTGACGATTACATAATATTCATCAACCCGTGCCATGTGGAGGACAGAAAGTTGTGACTAAAGGTCCGTTCCTTAACAAATTTATTTTTGGATCAAGGGAGGATACATTAATAAAAAACATACCCAGTGCTTATTACAGACCCGGCGCTTATTAGAGGCCCGGCATTTATATTTTTAAACTGCTGCTTTACTCCCAGCACTTATTAGATATCTGGCGCCTATTAGAGGAAATATGGTACCAAGATTCAAGTATCCTCAGCGACCCTCCATAACTTTATAACTGCTACTGATCATTCACATATCTGGGATTGTTTTGCAGACTGCCACTTCACTGGACAATAGACCGTGAAGAGTTATCTCCCTTACCCGAGCCTCCTGCTGCTTCATGCCATCCTCCAGGTTCTCCAACATGCGAGTGCGAAGCGCTGCCTGAGTGCGCTGGTACTCCTGCTTTAGCAACATCTGCTGGAAGTTCTGCTTGTGTAGACGGAACTTGTTTATCAGTTCTTCCAGTTGACGTGGACTTGTGTCCACACCAAACACACGGGCACGACTTGGTGCTGAGGGCAGGGCAAAATATTATTGCTACATATTCTCACTATGGGACCAACCATTAGATAATCAGGAGGGAGAGGCATATTATAAAATGAAACCATCCCAAAAAGTGCTTGACAGGAATTATATAGCTTTAGACTCATAAAACAAAATTAATTATTAAGTATCCGCCACAAACAAATACAGTGTTTCATGAGTTTTCCAAAAATCATTTTGAGTCATAATTAAGAAAAGAAACTGTAGCTAAAAACATATCCAATCTTCACATACAGTCTTAGGGCACACCCCCAACCCCAGAACATCAACAGCCAATCACTAAGGGTATAAACAATGACTTTAAAGTTTAAAAAACTTCAATGCCTCAAGGGAGAATGACAAATCCATACTAGAAGCAGTACATAGGAGTAAAGATTGACATATACCGCAGAGAAACAGAAAACTTGGATGTTTATCAATGATGATTGCCATCATTACAAAATGGCAAACCTATAACTATTGTCTTATTTCTGGAAGACCGAGAAAAACATTTGACAAGAAATAGAAGCATCATAAATCTTTGTTCTAATCTGTCCTTTGGAAAAGCTGACTGATAATGAGAAAGAACTAACTGATGAACGTTTAATCGATATTAATGTTAGTAAATCTAAAGGGAGTGGCTGGCATATGAACTTTATGCATTTTCTTGTGACACAAACGAAACAGCGGGGTTGTATATCATCTCCATTTCATATTGATTCAGGACTAATTCTTCCTACTCTTAATTTAGCTCTAACTATCTGAGCTAATAACAACAAAATAATGATGAAAGGAACTACAAGACAAAAACAGCCACATGCAAAATGAACTACAAGATAAAGTAATGAAAAGAAATCAACAGTACCAGCGGACTGTAGCTCACCTTTAATAAATATATCTTAAGGGGGGTGAGTGAGAGAGTGAGTGAGTGAGTTAGTTTAGTTTAATGATGTTTTTGGCACTATTCCAGCAATATCACAGCAGGCGACACCAGAAACAGGCTTAACACATTGTACCCATGTGTGGAATTGAACCCATGTCTTCAGCATGATTAGTGAACCCTTTAAGCACAGGTGCTACTGGGTTCCCCACTGCCCATTTAGTGGGTCTAGGGAAGCACTACCTTGAACGGTATTTCAGTTACATTACAGCATGTCAGTATGATGTGGGGGTAAAGCATGGTCTACCATGTTTACCACTATAATTTCTATATTTTCAAATTAGGATGTGAAAATTTGAATATCATTCAGTTACTGATCTTTATAGTATACTTGTATTTTAAGTAATATGGACCTGAGAAACTGACAAACTGTATAACAGCTAGGGGACAGCACTGCTCGCAAAGTATTGATACAGTCCTAAAACGAACCTCACAGGCATATCTCATAAAAGTTTATTAAAATAACTCCAAAGTCCAGTCCTCTGACAAGTGGGGAAAGTTACAGAATATATCCAGTCACCCTGAGGACTGTCAGGAACATGCATGCCAAAAATTCATCAATCCAGTATCTCCAAAGAGAAGATGTTTATAGACAACAGCTGACACTTCAGATGAATAAGAGACAATTTAGCCAGGCCATGAGCCCTCCCCAGCCTAAAGCCAAGGAGATAAATAAAATACTACCATCAACATACAACTACAGTGTATTAGAATAGTGCTGTATCTGTCTCCATGCAATGTGAACACCACTGACAGTAATCATGGCTGGTACTGTAAATCATAGAGTTAACTGCATGAATCTCCCTATACTCATGTGCATGATGCATGCACACATCTGTGCATTTTACAGATTTCCTTTGTGCATGCACTTATAGTCAATAAATACCATATATCACATCAATGTCATCATACTGTCCTAGAATAGAACAGAAAATCAATAACACATGCAGCCATATATATGTATTGATGAATTCTGGTAGCGCAGCCATAGCAATTTTGTCATAAGATGAAATATCTGTTCCAGTACATGGACACAGACTGGGGAAATTGAAGAACTGTTATCAACACCAAACAGTCATTTTCAATACTAAATAACATCAAAACAACATAAAACCATACATATTTTCTCAAACTACCAGTACCAGATCAACTGTTCATAATGTTCTCTAATAGAGAACATATAGCTGAACATCAATTACTTAGCTAAAAAAGTGTCAAAGAGTTAAAATTAATTTCGATAAGGCAGGTAGTTACTAGTTAGGTAGGTAGTTAATAATTCTGGTCACCATAGAATCACTTCTTGTTACTGCAATTACGACTCAATGAAACATTTAACATTGAAAGACTGTCTGATGTTTGATAGCATCTCTTCTAAACAAGGTCAATATGGCGCTGGTCATGCATGTTATATATCTACTACATCTATGTACCTGCAGCAGCAGCAGCCCTGGCAGCTGAAGAGAGGTAGTGGTGCATCACACATCAAACATTGCATAGAGAGTCAGTGACGAGGCTTTATTGATGTGTTCAACAGTGTTGTAATGACATAACTACATGCAGGGCAGTGAGGGAGTCTTAAGTGATGCGGGTCTTTAKTGTTTATCACTTTGGTGAGACCCACAAACATGGGTACAGTGCTGGCAAACCATTAATTGGAGCAAAGGGGATGCTATCCTATGATCTTAGGATCCTGGACACAAAAGGGAAGTAACCTATCACAGGATAATGTGCAGACATCTGGAGTGTCTTTGTTTATTCTTTGTTAGCAAGTTAAGTTTTATGCAAACGTAACAATGAAGAATCTCTGTAAAACAAACTGCTAGATAATCTAAACTTTGTACACTTTGTATTTAAACAAAACCAATTCATTGTTAACCTGATTCACATGTACATGAAGAGAAATAAATTAAAATTTAAGTGTATTTTGAACACTCCACAATCTTGAGAAGTGTCTCAATATCCAGAAATAATAATCCTTTATCAAAGATATGATGTGATCTGAACAAAAAGATTCAAAAGAATAAAAATATAAACAACAAGTATTCAACCAAAAACATTATCTCACCGAAAACAAGGGGGACAATTTTGTTATAGGGGGAGTGAGTGAGGTGGATTTAACACTGTTTCGGTCAGTATTCCAGTTACATCCCAGCATCAGTGTCAACTCTATTAGTGTAATCACTCCAACACCTAGTGCTTATGTCTTCAAACTATTAGCTGTGCAAATGATATGAAAGGCTCTGCCATTAAAGCATTTTAACAGTCCACTAGATCTTTTCAGCCATTATACACTGTAATCACATCGTTAAACAGATCCAGTGAAACCTTATTAGCCTGAAATCCAAATGATCGTACAAAATCTATCCCATTATCTATTGTTCTTGACAAGCAGAGTACTGACATTAGACTGACAGAAAGGGCTGTGCATTGTACCAAACATTTACATAAAAGTATTTGATAACAAGCACCATACCTTCCTAACTGTTATACCTCCTCGGCTACATGGCATGAATTTCGTTTTTATACATGTGAAAAAAGACAACACTGTAACCAGTTGAACATTTACTACAGTGTGTTTCAAGCACTGGGTCATTTTATGTTAAGAAAAGAAGTGCATAAAATTTAAGGATAGTCAAATAACTTTTTCAATCAAAAAGTCAGAAAACATAGCATTTGATAACAGATTCTGGAGTTTCTATGTCTATATGAACATGAAACTTTGAAGACACAAAAATCCTGTACCAGATCATATTTTATTAGCTCGAGAATATCATGTGGTGCTTAACCTTCTTCCATGTGAATCTTTATCTGAAATAATGCATGGAGGTAAGGTTAACATGGTTTCAATTTCACTGGTACTTGTGAAGAACACAAGAATCTCCACCCCAATGTTTGGCCATCTCTAGGGGTACACCTACCTGCCATCTGTTTAGGGTTGGGTTTGCCTCCTGCTGCTACAGGCTTGTTTAGTTTGTCAAGCAGTGCACCATACAGGAAGGTTCTGAAATCAATAGAAAGTATAACTCATTTTGGAAGATCCCAAAACATGTAGAAAGTGTTTCCACTATTTCAACAACCTTCATTAAGTTAGTAAAACAGTTTAACCCCACATAAGTTCTGATCTTGGTAATGATAACATAGTACTATGAAGGAGAGTACATTATTCCATGATTGGTGAATTTGGAAATCTGGATGGTCTCATGGATACACTATCATACAGAATATCTGGGTTCAATTGCAATATCCAGACTTTTGAAACTGCATATAAATTTCATCTGTTGACAAAGGTAACAATATGCAATGCTTCTGTGATGATGGCATTTCACCATTTTGTGGTATTACACAATGCTACAATACAATGGGACCTGTGAAGATCCGGGTTAGAATTGATCTTCAGAAACCAATGCTTGTCGTAAAAGGCAATTGGATGTCATCGTATCCCAGTTGCGTAAATCGATGCCCATGCTGTTGATCACTGGATTGTCTGGTCCAGACTTGATCATTTACAGACTGCGCCATATAGCTGGAATACTGCTGAGCGCGGCATTAAACAATATACCAGACCAAACCAAATACATTACAATGGAAGTACGATCTGCTCCCAACCTCTCATACTCAGTAAGATGTCAGCTTTTTTGTTTGTTGTTTATGCCACTTTCAGGATATATTTGTTTTAGTTTGTAAAAAGATGAATCATGGACCAGACAAACCAGTGGTTGATATTATGGACATTGTTCTGTTTCATGATGACATGCAATCCTCCACATCACTAAGGACACACAAATCAAACAGACACCTCTTCTGGCGAATGGAAGTCTGTTTCAGATCAATTTCATACCCTAAGGGACCGTTCATAATTTATGGCTGGTGGGGCGATGATGATTTTAAAGGGGGTCACCCATTTTGTTCTGGGGAGCTAGGGGGTAAGGGGAGAGGGGAATCATTGATTTTGTACATGACATGCAAGGGAGGGTCACTTATTTTGTGCATAAATTTTAGGGGGGGGTCATTCATATTGTATATGCCTCTCCATAAAAATCATCACCACCACCCCTAGCCATAAATTATGAACGGTCCCTAACTCCCATGGAGAAGGTGTGTTTATATGGCAGAATGTTCAATGACTTACTTATCAGGAGAATGCTGTAAAACAACAAAATTGAAGTTGGGAGGGAATTCCTTAAGCAGCTCTAGATGGTTGGGAAGAACCTCAATCCTCTTCCAGGCCTGTTCAAAAACAAAGAAACCATAAGTGGACAAACATCATTACATGTAACTCGGACGAAAATATTGTTATATGGCAATAAAAGTATTTTATATTGCTGTAAAAGTATTTGTAGTGATTATCAATGTCACCAAATGACAGAAGAGCCAGTAAAATGTCTACTGCAGTTGGTGGCTGTTAGTGGAAATAAGAGTTATCTGCCCCTGCTGAAATGACATGACATCTTCATTGTTCAAGATGTTTTTAGATGTGGCAGATTCTTGACAAATAGGTATAACAACATAAAGGAGACTGTTTTGGAAAGTGCATGTAAAATCTCCAAATCATCATCATCATCATCATCATCATCAGGAGCAGCAGCAGCTATAAGATCTAGGCAGGACATCCTATTATTGTACATTTGATTGCCTTGTATTCAGTGTAGTTGTTAAACCTACAGATAAAGACTACTCATTTATTTCATGAAGGGGCACAAAATGGTCACTTTATTTCTATAGTTTGCCTGGCCTGGACATTGCGCTTACCTGCCAATCTTGTTCCAGTGACGCCTCCAGTGATTCCATGAGCGGGCTGTTAGCCAGGTTTGTCTTGATGTCTGAAGACAGCAGGTTCTCTCTCTGGTGGAGAAGAGCTGCCAGACGGGACGTCACAGGGTCAAGCTGGGAGTGATACAGAATGCTCTGCATGTTCTGGGAGGCAGAACAGCTCTGCAAAACAAGCCGAATGGTTTTGAATATGACGCCTGACATATGACTAAATGTAAACAACCACCAATGGCAGTTTTCCCTGCAAGTAAACAAAACAGTAGTCGATACAAAGAGTAATGTTTGATGCTGTTAGGGTATGAAGCAGTCAAAACAGTGGTTGATATTATGAGCAATGTTTAATGCTGTCAGGGCATGAAGTAGTTAATGCATTGGTCAATATAATGAACAATGTCCAATGCTGTCAGGGTATGAAGCAGTCAAAACAGTGGTTGATATTATGAGCAATGTTTAATGCTGTCAAGCTATGAAACAGTCAAAACAGTGGTTGATACAAAGAGCAATGTTTAATGCCGTTAGGGTATGAAGTAGTCAAAACAGTGGTCGATGTTATGAACAATGTTAAATGCCGTCAGGGTATGAAACCGTCAAAACAGTGGTCGATGTTATGAACAATGTTTACTGCTGTCAGGTTATGAAGCAGTCAAAACAGTGGTCGATGTTATGAACAATGTTTAATGCTGTCAGGCTATGAAGCAGTCAAAACAGTGGTCAATGTTATGAACAATGTTTAATGCTGTCAGGCTATGAAACAGTCAAAACAGTGGTCGATACAAAGAGCAATGTTTGATGATGTCAGGGTATGAAGCAGTCAAAACAGTGGTTGATAATATGAGCAATGTTTAATGCTGTCAGGGCATGAAGTAGTCAATGCAGTGGTCAATTTAATGAACAATGTCCAATGCTGTCAGGGTATGAAACAGTGAAATTAGTGGTTGATATTGCGAGCAATGTTTAATGCTGTCAGGGCATGAAGTAGTTAATGCAGTGGTCAATATAATGAACAATGTCCAATGCTGTCAGGGTATGAAGCAGTCAAAACAGTGGTTGATATTATGAGCAATGTTTAATGCTGTCAAGCTATGAAACAGTCAAAACAGTGGTTGATACAAAGAGCAATGTTTAATGCTGTTCGGGTATGAAGCAGTCAAAACAGATGTCGATGTTATGAACAATGTTAAATGCTGTCAGGGTATGAAACAGTCAAAACAGTGGTCGATGTTATGAACAATGTTAAATGCTGTCAGGGTATGAAACAGTCAAAACAGTGGTCGATATTATGAGCAATGTTTAATGCTGTTAGGCTATGAAGCAGTCAAAACAGTGGTCGATATTATGAGCAATGTTTAATGCTGTTAGGGTATGAAACCGTCAACACAGTGGTCAATGTTATGAACAATGTTTAATGCTGTCAGGCTATGAAGCAGTCAAAACAGTGGTCGATGTTA
>VKKT01016468.1:11451-24313 GCA_008038995.1 Haliotis laevigata
GTTTGTTTCGGGTCTCCATGACACGCATTGACTATTGGATGTGTTTGTTTCGGGTCTCCATGACACGCATTGACTATTGGATGTGTTTGTTTCAGGGTCTCTATGACACGCATTGGCTGTATCGGATGTGTTTGTTTCAGGGTCTCTATGACACGCATTGACTATTGGATGTGTTTGTTTCAGAGTCTCTATGACACGTATTGGCTGTATCGGATGTGTTTGTTTCAGGGTCTCTATGAGAGATTGCTCTGCCAGTAATGTCTGTCGCGCTGTGTCGAGAGGCCGGTAATATTGGGCTGTCACTTCAAGGTGTTACCTTGAAGACATTGGATTACACGCCCAGAGAAAGTGTAATTACCATAATGTTGTTATTGTAAGATGATCCGTTGGTGTCAGTCATGATCGATTTGTGGACTTGTAGACACTGCCGGTATACGCTATATATAATTTAATGCAATTTACAGGCATATTTCGCCATCAGCTGATATTGTTTGAAACTACTGTTTACAATGAACTGTTGATACAGAAAAAAGAAGTCCTGTCTCTTAGATATGTTGCTATCAGGCAAAGCGTATTCCAAAGCATTAGGCTCGCGCTCAAGTGTTTTGTAAACGGATATTACTGTATATATTGTGAGCCAAAACCGGAAAGAAACTGCGTTGTTACCAAATGTTACCCAAATGCCCTTGACTGTAAAATGTTCAGTCAGGACAAATTGCTGTCTGAACCAAAACAAATATATATTTTTTCTTTTATGAAGATCTCCCAACCGTTGACCGAGTCTTTATACACAAAACTATTAATGAAACCACGCATACTTACTGGCGTTGAAATATACAAAGAAATTATCCCCTCATAATAGTTAAAGTCATACATGACAATGATACCCAGTGAGTGAGTTATAGTTTTACGCCGCTTTTAGCAATATCACGGCGGGCAACATCAGATATGGGCTTCACACATTAAACCCTCGTGGGGAATCGAACCCGGGACCTCTGCCAGACGAGCGGGCGCTTTAACCACTAGGCTACCCCACCGCCCCTAATGATGCCAAAAGGCACAGATTGTGGTGTTGTTGCACCTGTTTCCACTAATATCTCCACCAAGTGAGTTAGAAATCCCGGCATCAGAGGCGTTTGTTCCTTTATCAATCTGATTAGCTGCAGCATTTGCCGAGGAGACAGTTGGCCTACAGTCATAACCACTTACGTAGGAGACGATAATCTGCGGCCTGCTTTGGTGCAGGAACACGCTGAGTTGAGTTACCCTAGTCCCGGTGGCCGCTGCCATTTGTTACGAGACAGTACGAGACATTGCGAGGCATTAACGGGATATTCCGAGGCTCTATCAGACAACGTGGCCTTGAAGAGCAGCGTCTGGGCTCGGTGAGTGAGTGAGTGAGTTATTTGTTAACGTCTGGGCTCGGGAAGATGCAAATCATACCATGGTGATCACTTGTTTCTCATCTTAATCCGAGATATACTTCTTTCTGACTTGGTAACGAACGATAATACAATTTTAGGAAAACGTCTACATATTTATTAAGACCAAGGTCGTTGTATTGTATGTTTCTTGAGAATCTTTTTTTTTCTAAAGCATGATGGCCATGTTTTCAAAGCGGAGTGAATTCCAAGTCAGTCACTCACTCACTCAAGGTGCTGACTGGGAACGAGCCGTGTTCTGACGATCAGGATCCGCCATGTGAATTCAGAATGTCCCCCTGATCAGTGCAAGGTATGGTCTCATTTTTTACAGCTAACACTCGACTGGTCTGACTAAGTTAGTATGGTTTTACGCCACTTCTGGCAATATTCCAGCAATATCACGATGGGGGTACACCAGAAATGGGCTTCACGCATTGTACCTATGTGGGGAATCGAACCCGGGTCTTCGGCGTGACGATTGAACGCTTTAACAACTAGGCTATCCCACCGCCCCTATAAATGAGGGCAGGTTATCTTACAGCTGTGACGTCGTTTTGTACAGATAAAGGTCGAGGTGTTATAGATCTTTAGTACCAATGATTGATTTTCTAAAGAATTATCACGTGATACCTTTTGGTTTAACACTGCACGTAAAAAAGTCCATCTGTATAAGGGAGGACAGAGGGGACCAGACAATCCAGTGATTGATGTCATGTAAACCGATCAACGCAAATGAGATACGATAAAATACTTTAGATTAGCAAGGTCGTGGGTAGCAACGTACGACAAACACAGGTTGCAGAAGTTTACAGACACAAACCATGTACGTATATGTTAAAATGTTATCACAGACCGACTGACACCTGAAAACACACATAAACATAGATAGATAGAGAGATAGATAGATAGATTGAGAGATTGATAGATAGATGGATAGATAGATTGAGTAGAGATTGATAGAGACCCTAGGGAGATAGATATAAAGATATAGACAGAGAGAGATGATAGAGGTAGCTAGATATAGATAGATAAAGATAGCGATAGACAGAGGAATAGAGACAGATTGAGAGCTAGCGATAGATCGAGATAGAGACAGAGATTGATATATAGAGAGATAGAGATCATAGACAGATAGAGATTGATCAGTAGATTGAAAGATAGATAGAGATAGATAGAGAGATAGATAAACACTAGTAGGTACTATAACCACGAGAATGGACAGACACGTTTAGGCGGAAGCGGATGAAGAATGGACACAAATCTGTAAATCTGTAACACTATCTGATGTTCGCATCTGTAAATCTGTAACACTATCTGATGTTCGCATCTGTAAATCTGCAACACTATCTGATGTTCGCAAATATACCACCTGTCTTAACTACAAACTCGTCAAGTTCCTGAACTGTGATTGGTTGATTGTGAATGGCTGAAACTGCCCAAGTCATTAACTAACTGGACAGGACGGGGGAATGAATCCTGAGTAATGTCCGACATGGGGTGGGTGGGGGGTGGGGCTGTTTAGACATTCGGCTTGGCAGAGGTTGGCATGCATAATTGATTCGGTTTTTAACGAGGGTAATGCCACCTAACTCACTTCATCCATCGCTTGTCAAAATATGTCGGACATAATAACGCTTAGCGTGTATGCGCGTCTTGCAATGCTCAGCCGTCTCTTTGTTTACCCGTGTTTACCTTTGTTTATATCTACAACATTTTAAACAGAATTTAAAAGGCGGAAATAAATAAAGTCTGCTTCCAATTTCCCTCAGCCGTTTCTTATAAACCACCTTAGCATCGAGCACAGGCCAACAACAGAGTTGAATTCCGAACATGTGAAATATTCAAATACGGTTAAATTGTGGACCCTCGACTCCATCAAAACGGGACGGCAGTAGCCGGCCATCTGGAACTGATGAGATTCTTGAGGAACCCCGCGCATCCCCTTCATGCAGCTTGCTTTGTGTTGCAGACCCTCCTCCCCATTCCGACCCCCCATCCACTACTCAAACGCCCTCTGATCCAGCGTCACTACGCCAATGTAACATACACCACACTGAACTTTTACCGACTTTGCATCAAAACACAAATAGAATCTTACTTTTCTGGAGGCGTGTGAGCTTTTTCGGGGTTTCAGCTGGAGGAGTTTCTTCCTCGGGTGTAGTAACTTCCTCAGGCTGGGTGTCCTCGGGTGTGGGTTGTTCCGGTTGTGGATCGACCGGCGTTTGATTCGCTTCGTTAACCTCCTCCAACTTTTGGGGAGCTTCTGTCACCTGTATTGCAGGATTGTCTGCAGATGGTGGAACCTGCTCATCCGTAGCCTCAGGAGGACGTTCTGGCTCGACTTTTGTGGCTTCCTCGTTGGCTTTTTCTTTAACATCAGGGTCAACGCCGCTAGAAGCCATCTTGAAATATCCACTTATCTTTTAAAGCGATAGCCTTCCGCTCGCTCCAGTCGGATCTGGGCTGTGTGGGAGAGATTCCTTACTTCAGTCCCCGGCAAATTCCCAACAATTTACGACGGTGTAGGAGTGTCAGTGAGGCAGAAATGAGAAGATACACGTGAATTATCGTCTGCTCCCCTGCTCGGACGTTTGCCGGAAGTTCCAACACTGACCGTTCAGCTGTCTATCTGAGACGTGTACGCGCTTCGGGGTCTGATATCCAATTAACGCATTTACACTGGTAAACGTGTGAAAACAGTGTCCCCGGCAGGGCCTGTTGGAGCACACTCACGGTATTACATCAGACTGCAACCTCCAGGAACGATGCCACGATGGATTCTCCTCTTTATGCTCCGAGCTCCGGTGACTAACAAGATATGTGTTTAATTAATCTCTTATCGCCTCCCGGTCAGTCTACTTTCAGCTTGGAAAGTTTGTAAACAGTAAACCAACTTGTATTATAAACAAAACACAACCTTGACGATCCTCACCTGCCTCCCGTCATAATCGGGCAGACGATGGAAGAAGCAGACGACACTAGATGAAGACCAGAAGTCAACCGCCACTCGAGACACGGACTTTTTTGCAATCAAATGTGTAAGACTCGTACCATCTACGTGAGATCGTAGGTCAAGCCATACACGGAAAAGATCTGCTCATTTGAAGCAAGGCAGACCCTTCACCAATATCCCATCAATGTTTCCAAAAGTTTCTATGAGACCGATCTCCAGCGTCCAATCTTCGCCCTCAACATCCAACGGAGGACCGCCCATCTGTCAACATGGCCGCTCATTAAACAGTCAAAGACTTTGTGGGCTCTCTTCTTTAAAACATCCCTATCTGAGGCACCCCGTGAACAGCAAGCTAAATCGTTCAGTCAATCTGCTGGAAGCGTACTGGCAGTTGGTAGCAGTTTAATTTTTCCTCGGACACGAGTGTACGGCCTGGAGGAGCGTTGCGATGCTGTCAGGGTTCACATATCTCGGCGAACTGCATCTGTTTCAAGATTTGTATCTGAGGAGGAGCGGTGGGTGGGGGAGAGGGGGGGTAGAGGTAGCGTTAGACAGGGAGGGGGAGCTAGATGATGAAGAGAACGACAGACGCCGGTACAATCCATGTGCATGAGTTTTTTTAAGGCTGAAAGAAATTTTCTGAGATGTAAAAAATTGCAGGGCCATTGCTTTGGGTTTGAAACCTGAGAATGACGTGTATACTACGGGTCTTTTTAAGGTTACAACACATGTGGGGAGGAGGGTATATCGATGTCATCATAACACTGACAGCAATAGCCTTGCTCGAATCTGTACTGGTGGAAATATCCATGTCAGGCCGTTTATTGCACCTGGGAGATGGGCAAATATAATTGAAATACACCGAAAATCAAGAATCTCATACGAACAAAATAGGTTTACGCTTTTCAAAATTATATTTTTAAACAAAAATGAACTTTTATTAAAATATTGTTAAAATGTGTTTCATTATGGACATATTCAGGTCTTGAGTAAAACAAACGACACAAATTAGCCGCTCAGATACATAATAAAGTCCCAGGGTTCTGTTTTGACATAAGGTAATGAGTGTGTATGATAAGTTACGAGAACACACAGGAAATAAACCCGATATAAAGGAAGACGAAAACAAATTACGAGCGCATGAAAACAACCCATCTGTCTCAAGGCAGAACGAGCCTCCACTGCAGGTTATTTATACGGTAGGACGGCCTTGCGTCTTCAAGACATACTACGGATGCCAGGGTGCCTGTTTTCTCTGTCAACACACTTGAAAGTAAGCTGTTACGTAGCACTGACATGTGCCCTGGCACCCCCACCCCCTATACGCTGCACAGTTCCTGAACAGTGATTGGTGTAAATTATATATATTCTTCCTTCCCTTGCACAGCCGTTCACCAGTTTGTCGAGAATAGTCCGGATACAGCAGTGTCCAAATTACAGAATATAAGCCACGAGACATCGGTATGATCTCGCCCAAGGAATGGCTCACAGTTCCTGAGCCATAAAGATATTTTCCTCCCGCTGAGACTCTACTGGAATACTGTAGTCCAAAATAGACTATACCCCGATGTTCGACAGTTTCTGAATCTCCAGTCTCTCTAGGACCCCTTTTCAATTTAAATGGAGTTGTTTTTCTTATTTCAAAATTATATAGTTGCAGAGACTAAATCTCAGTCTAGGAGAGTGTATGTCAAGTAAGTCTCGAGACACGTGCATCAAACATTCGAGAGGTGAACATGATCTCTAAAACTGAGTCACAAGTGAACAGCTGGCAAGAAGCACGTATACTCCCATGTTTGATGGGAGACAAGCAAGAAATGGAATGGTTATTTGATGGTGATATATCTGTATACTGTATATCCTAGTTGTGCTTTGGTCTTGTAATTTCGGCTACTAGTAACCTTTTGGTAACGTTTGTAAGGTTTACGTTAAAGGAATATTTTTTCATCTTTTGATTGGCAGTTCAGGTCATACTGAATATCGCCATTGTCGCCTTAAGAATAGAAATAAAAACAAATTGTATGACATTCATCTCTGAAGTCCGGCTATTGTTGAGATAAGGTAATGTTATCAACTTATAACGACTCGTTTGTATTTTTCAACAATCAATCAGTTCAACGTCACATAGCTTCAACTGATCATTTAGCATCGAGACTCGCTTAACTGCACAACCGCCATTGTTTGTAAGTCCTAAAACTCGATCTGTCTGCCCATTTCGGTACAGTAGGTCAATACTGTGGAGCTTTGATATCTTCAGTATACCATTGTGATATATTGTGTCGTAGAAAAGACAGTGGTAGAATGGTCTGCGGTGAAATGTTCTACGATAGAATGATATACATTCTACAGTAGAATGATAGATGTTCTACAGTAGATATATATACGGTGAAATGTTCTAAATAGAATGATATACGGTGGGTTGTTCTACAGTAGAAATATATACGGTGAAATGTTCCAAATAGAATGATATACGGTGGGTTGTTCTACAATAGATATATACACGGTGAAATGTTCTAAATAAATGATATACGGTGGGTTTGTTCTACAGAAGAATGATATAAATTGGAATGTGCTACATGAAAATGATATACAGGGAAATATTCTTCAGCAGAATGATGTACGGTAGGATGTTTTACAACAGATTGACGTACGGTGGAACATTCTACAGTAGAATGATATACGGTGGAATGTTCCACAGTCGAATGATATACGGTGGAATATTATACAGTAGAATGATACACAGTGGAACATTCTACAGTAGAATGATATACGGGGGAATGTTGCACAGTCGNATATTATACAAAACATATAGTGAGTGCTTTAAGTGAGTCTAAACTTTTGATGGGTAGTATATTAAGACCAAGGTCGTTGTATTGTATGTTTCTTGAGAATCTTTTTTTTCTAAAGCATGATGGCCATGTTTTCAAAGCGGCGTGAATTCCAAGTCAGTCACTCACTCACTCAAGGTGCTGACTGGGAAGGAGCCGTGTTCTGACGATCAGGATCCGCCAACATGTGAATTCAGAATGTCCCCCTGATCAGTGCAAGGTATGGTCTCATTTTTTACAGCTAACACTCGACTGGTCTGACTGAGTTAGTATGGTTTTACGCCGCTTCTGGCAATATTCCAGCAATATCACGATGGGGGGACACCAGAAATGGGTTTCACGCATTGTTCCTATGTGGGGAATTGAACCCGGGTCTTCGGCGTGACGATTGAACGCTTTAACAACTAGGCTATCCTACCGCCCCTATAAATGAGCGCAGGTTATCTTATAGCTGTGTCGTCGTTTTGTACAGATAAAGGTAGAGGTGTTATAGATCTTTAGTACCGTCAATGATTGATTTTCTAAAGAATTATCACGTGATACCTTTTGGTTTAACACTGCACGTAAAAAAGTCCATCTGTATAAGGGAGGACAGAGGGGACCAGACAATCCAGTGATTGATGTCATGTAAACCGATCAACGCAAATGAGATACGATAAAATACTTTAGATTAGCAAGGTCGTGGGTAGCAACGTACGACAAACACAGGTTGCAGAAGTTTACAGACACAAACCATGTACGTATATGTTAAAATGTTATCACAGACCGACTGACACCTGAAAACACACATAAACATAGATAGATAGAGAGATAGATAGATAGATTGAGAGATTGATAGATAGATGGATAGATAGATTGAGTAGAGATTGATAGAGACCCTAGGGAGATAGATATAAAGATATAGACAGAGAGAGATGATAGAGGTAGCTAGATATAGATAGATAAAGATAGCGATAGACAGAGGAATAGAGACAGATTGAGAGCTAGCGATAGATCGAGATAGAGACAGAGATTGATATATAGAGAGATAGAGATCATAGACAGATAGAGATTGATCAGTAGATTGAAAGATAGATAGAGATAGATAGAGAGATAGATAAACACTAGTAGGTACTATAACCACGAGAATGGACAGACACGTTTAGGCGGAAGCGGATGAAGAATGGACACAAATCTGTAAATCTGTAACACTATCTGATGTTCGCATCTGTAAATCTGTAACACTATCTGATGTTCGCATCTGTAAATCTGCAACACTATCTGATGTTCGCAAATATACCACCTGTCTTAACTACAAACTCGTCAAGTTCCTGAACTGTGATTGGTTGATTGTGAATGGCTGAAACTGCCCAAGTCATTAACTAACTGGACAGGACGGGGGAATGAATCCTGAGTAATGTCCGACATGGGGTGGGTGGGGGGTGGGGCTGTTTAGACATTCGGCTTGGCAGAGGTTGGCATGCATAATTGATTCGGTTTTTAACGAGGGTAATGCCACCTAACTCACTTCATCCATCGCTTGTCAAAATATGTCGGACATAATAACGCTTAGCGTGTATGCGCGTCTTGCAATGCTCAGCCGTCTCTTTGTTTACCCGTGTTTACCTTTGTTTATATCTACAACATTTTAAACAGAATTTAAAAGGCGGAAATAAATAAAGTCTGCTTCCAATTTCCCTCAGCCGTTTCTTATAAACCACCTTAGCATCGAGCACAGGCCAACAACAGAGTTGAATTCCGAACATGTGAAATATTCAAATACGGTTAAATTGTGGACCCTCGACTCCATCAAAACGGGACGGCAGTAGCCGGCCATCTGGAACTGATGAGATTCTTGAGGAACCCCGCGCATCCCCTTCATGCAGCTTGCTTTGTGTTGCAGACCCTCCTCCCCATTCCGACCCCCCATCCACTACTCAAACGCCCTCTGATCCAGCGTCACTACGCCAATGTAACATACACCACACTGAACTTTTACCGACTTTGCATCAAAACACAAATAGAATCTTACTTTTCTGGAGGCGTGTGAGCTTTTTCGGGGTTTCAGCTGGAGGAGTTTCTTCCTCGGGTGTAGTAACTTCCTCAGGCTGGGTGTCCTCGGGTGTGGGTTGTTCCGGTTGTGGATCGACCGGCGTTTGATTCGCTTCGTTAACCTCCTCCAACTTTTGGGGAGCTTCTGTCACCTGTATTGCAGGATTGTCTGCAGATGGTGGAACCTGCTCATCCGTAGCCTCAGGAGGACGTTCTGGCTCGACTTTTGTGGCTTCCTCGTTGGCTTTTTCTTTAACATCAGGGTCAACGCCGCTAGAAGCCATCTTGAAATATCCACTTATCTTTTAAAGCGATAGCCTTCCGCTCGCTCCAGTCGGATCTGGGCTGTGTGGGAGAGATTCCTTACTTCAGTCCCCGGCAAATTCCCAACAATTTACGACGGTGTAGGAGTGTCAGTGAGGCAGAAATGAGAAGATACACGTGAATTATCGTCTGCTCCCCTGCTCGGACGTTTGCCGGAAGTTCCAACACTGACCGTTCAGCTGTCTATCTGAGACGTGTACGCGCTTCGGGGTCTGATATCCAATTAACGCATTTACACTGGTAAACGTGTGAAAACAGTGTCCCCGGCAGGGCCTGTTGGAGCACACTCACGGTATTACATCAGACTGCAACCTCCAGGAACGATGCCACGATGGATTCTCCTCTTTATGCTCCGAGCTCCGGTGACTAACAAGATATGTGTTTAATTAATCTCTTATCGCCTCCCGGTCAGTCTACTTTCAGCTTGGAAAGTTTGTAAACAGTAAACCAACTTGTATTATAAACAAAACACAACCTTGACGATCCTCACCTGCCTCCCGTCATAATCGGGCAGACGATGGAAGAAGCAGACGACACTAGATGAAGACCAGAAGTCAACCGCCACTCGAGACACGGACTTTTTTGCAATCAAATGTGTAAGACTCGTACCATCTACGTGAGATCGTAGGTCAAGCCATACACGGAAAAGATCTGCTCATTTGAAGCAAGGCAGACCCTTCACCAATATCCCATCAATGTTTCCAAAAGTTTCTATGAGACCGATCTCCAGCGTCCAATCTTCGCCCTCAACATCCAACGGAGGACCGCCCATCTGTCAACATGGCCGCTCATTAAACAGTCAAAGACTTTGTGGGCTCTCTTCTTTAAAACATCCCTATCTGAGGCACCCCGTGAACAGCAAGCTAAATCGTTCAGTCAATCTGCTGGAAGCGTACTGGCAGTTGGTAGCAGTTTAATTTTTCCTCGGACACGAGTGTACGGCCTGGAGGAGCGTTGCGATGCTGTCAGGGTTCACATATCTCGGCGAACTGCATCTGTTTCAAGATTTGTATCTGAGGAGGAGCGGTGGGTGGGGGAGAGGGGGGGTAGAGGTAGCGTTAGACAGGGAGGGGGAGCTAGATGATGAAGAGAACGACAGACGCCGGTACAATCCATGTGCATGAGTTTTTTTAAGGCTGAAAGAAATTTTCTGAGATGTAAAAAATTGCAGGGCCATTGCTTTGGGTTTGAAACCTGAGAATGACGTGTATACTACGGGTCTTTTTAAGGTTACAACACATGTGGGGAGGAGGGTATATCGATGTCATCATAACACTGACAGCAATAGCCTTGCTCGAATCTGTACTGGTGGAAATATCCATGTCAGGCCGTTTATTGCACCTGGGAGATGGGCAAATATAATTGAAATACACCGAAAATCAAGAATCTCATACGAACAAAATAGGTTTACGCTTTTCAAAATTATATTTTTAAACAAAAATGAACTTTTATTAAAATATTGTTAAAATGTGTTTCATTATGGACATATTCAGGTCTTGAGTAAAACAAACGACACAAATTAGCCGCTCAGATACATAATAAAGTCCCAGGGTTCTGTTTTGACATAAGGTAATGAGTGTGTATGATAAGTTACGAGAACACACAGGAAATAAACCCGATATAAAGGAAGACGAAAACAAATTACGAGCGCATGAAAACAACCCATCTGTCTCAAGGCAGAACGAGCCTCCACTGCAGGTTATTTATACGGTAGGACGGCCTTGCGTCTTCAAGACATACTACGGATGCCAGGGTGCCTGTTTTCTCTGTCAACACACTTGAAAGTAAGCTGTTACGTAGCACTGACATGTGCCCTGGCACCCCCACCCCCTATACGCTGCACAGTTCCTGAACAGTGATTGGTGTAAATTATATATATTCTTCCTTCCCTTGCACAGCCGTTCACCAGTTTGTCGAGAATAGTCCGGATACAGCAGTGTCCAAATTACAGAATATAAGCCACGAGACATCGGTATGATCTCGCCCAAGGAATGGCTCACAGTTCCTGAGCCATAAAGATATTTTCCTCCCGCTGAGACTCTACTGGAATACTGTAGTCCAAAATAGACTATACCCCGATGTTCGACAGTTTCTGAATCTCCAGTCTCTCTAGGACCCCTTTTCAATTTAAATGGAGTTGTTTTTCTTATTTCAAAATTATATAGTTGCAGAGACTAAATCTCAGTCTAGGAGAGTGTATGTCAAGTAAGTCTCGAGACACGTGCATCAAACATTCGAGAGGTGAACATGATCTCTAAAACTGAGTCACAAGTGAACAGCTGGCAAGAAGCACGTATACTCCCATGTTTGATGGGAGACAAGCAAGAAATGGAATGGTTATTTGATGGTGATATATCTGTATACTGTATATCCTAGTTGTGCTTTGGTCTTGTAATTTCGGCTACTAGTAACCTTTTGGTAACGTTTGTAAGGTTTACGTTAAAGGAATATTTTTTCATCTTTTGATTGGCAGTTCAGGTCATACTGAATATCGCCATTGTCGCCTTAAGAATAGAAATAAAAACAAATTGTATGACATTCATCTCTGAAGTCCGGCTATTGTTGAGATAAGGTAATGTTATCAACTTATAACGACTCGTTTGTATTTTTCAACAATCAATCAGTTCAACGTCACATAGCTTCAACTGATCATTTAGCATCGAGACTCGCTTAACTGCACAACCGCCATTGTTTGTAAGTCCTAAAACTCGATCTGTCTGCCCATTTCGGTACAGTAGGTCAATACTGTGGAGCTTTGATATCTTCAGTATACCATTGTGATATATTGTGTCGTAGAAAAGACAGTGGTAGAATGGTCTGCGGTGAAATGTTCTACGATAGAATGATATACATTCTACAGTAGAATGATAGATGTTCTACAGTAGATATATATACGGTGAAATGTTCTAAATAGAATGATATACGGTGGGTTGTTCTACAGTAGAAATATATACGGTGAAATGTTCCAAATAGAATGATATACGGTGGGTTGTTCTACAATAGATATATACACGGTGAAATGTTCTAAATAAATGATATACGGTGGGTTTGTTCTACAGAAGAATGATATAAATTGGAATGTGCTACATGAAAATGATATACAGGGAAATATTCTTCAGCAGAATGATGTACGGTAGGATGTTTTACAACAGATTGACGTACGGTGGAACATTCTACAGTAGAATGATATACGGTGGAATGTTCCACAGTCGAATGATATACGGTGGAATATTATACAGTAGAATGATACACAGTGGAACATTCTACAGTAGAATGATATACGGGGGAATGTTGCACAGTCG